>JARBEQ010242930.1:0-11818 GCA_030265355.1 Tritonia tetraquetra | reverse complement strand
CAAGTTTTGGCCATAACAATATTTACTGTTGCCTTGGTGGTAAACCCCTCAGCTATAAGGAAACTGAGCAGATTTTGACACATAAGGCGGTGAAATGACTAGTGACACACTGAAATGACTGATGACACACCTTGTACAAGCCTGAACACCTGTCACAGTGTAAGGCGTCAATGATGCTGAAGTTGGCCTTGAGGTCCAGAAGTCGCTGGAGATTGGTGTCGGGTCGGAACAGCTGTGGTGGGTGGGTGGAGGGCTGGAGATGGGACATGAGCAGGCAGCTAACAACCAGGGTGACCATGTAGAAACCTGAAGTATAAAAAGTTGTTAGTTTTAAATCCTTCGCAACACATTATAGGTCATATCCAAGCCGGGACCTCTGATTTATAGAGCCATATAAAAACTCAGGGGTACAAAGGAAAAAATCCCAACATCGCTGCCAGGATTCAAACCTAGTACCCTCTGCTCACAAAGCAAAAAGCGATTCCACTACACTACGAAGCCCCCCCCCCCCCTGTAGAAATCGGACAGGAAGGAAACCATACAAAGGTCTCAATCGACCATTCAAGTCCTAAAAGGTAGAAAATATAACTTGCTCGGACAGCAGACAGGTCAAACATGAATTCTATTTCCAATTAGGACTTCCCCAATATTCCATTCAATATAATTTGGGAACTCACAAGTCGGGTGCAGGCGCGGTGGAGGAAGTGGACAAAGCATGTAAAATGTGTGTACTCACATGCACTAGGAATTTCATTCATAGAAAATCACGACTATCTATAATCCTAGTAAGTTTCAAATTTCTGCGTTATTATATCTTGAAAGGAGATAACCAGTCAGTGGGCTGATCATCTGCTTGGCCTAATGTCTTGATCCAGAGTAAATCTGTATCATAGAGCGGGCCCTACACTGTAATGGTAACAGGGAACTGGATAAGAAAGAAAGAAAGGATAAAATCTATAAAAGTTACAACTTGCACACGAGACTTCCAAATTTATTGTCCGTCTCCGGATAGGACTAGGTTCTTGATCCCACCGACCTTCCTAGGATCAGAGAAGTGGCAAATGGGTTTATACCAACAGGTGTGTTTTCGCTGGGATTCGAACCGGTACCTCTCGCTTCAAAGGCCAGAACCATACCTTTGAGCCACTGGGACACCTCCATGTTATCGGGTAAGAATGAAAAATATGAAAGTGCCAGAATAACATCCATAGAAGAAGAATAGCGATGTATTTCTGGCAAGGTGGTGTTGCCATTCGCTGGTGTGGATTTGATCCCCACAGTCGACATACCCCTTTTCTTCTTCAATGATTGATTTTCTGCCACTTTCACTTGTACAAAAAAAAAAAGAACAAAAAAAAGACCACTAAATGTACCAATGACCAGCAGTTTTCCAGGGATGACAACTCTGTGTGTGAGGAACATGAGACATCGCTGGATGATGCGGCCCAGACACATGTTGTTGTTGCTGATGTCGTTGTTGACCAACAAAGAATCATGGGATACTCCGGGCTCTGGGGAGAGAAAAAAAAATATGATCAATTGACATACTAAACTTACGACAATTACTTATTAAGAGTTATGCCTCTTGGAATAACATGAGTCAACAAATTATGTTCTTTTATTGTGCGTTACATTGAAATATCTCACTGGAGCTGACTTTACAGAGAGTCCCACAGGGTTCAATGTAATAAAATTTTATATAAAAAGTTTGTTTCATTTTTTAATTCTGTAGTTTTTCAGCCTTAAAATTTGAAAAATTAAGAAAATTTCAGGTTTTTACAAGTTTTCAAGGATTCCGAAATTTGTTGCGGAATAACAGGATCCATAAATCTGCATAGTGAGCAAAATGAATTCTCACAACTGAAATTTCTCTAAATACTTTCTAACCGCACAGTGGCAGGGGATGGAATCTTGCCTGATACATTCATGAGGTCTATTAAAATCCTGTAACGGGAAAACATTATTAAAAACCTTTGTCTCGTCGTCGTCTTCTAATAAAAATGACTTTACTGCGTGTGGGGAAAAATCCACCAAAAAATGTGGAGATTCTAAAATGTTTATTTGCCACGCCCCTGTAACTGTAACCATGGAAACACAATGAATACCTGTGGCTGCCTCCTCAATGCAATTGTTTGTGTCTTCCCCAACATCCAGAAGAGGAACATCTTGGGAACTGGCAGAACCTGCTAGGAGATTCATAAAAAATGGCTAAGGACGGGTTCACTAAAATTCAAAATAACTTTATAGCTAAAATGAGACAACAGAGACAAAACACATTGATTCTCATTTGTTTGTTGGAAGAGAAGTAAGTATATCCTTAAGCCTTTTAGGCTCATAGCACCGAAGCTTTACCCAGGTTCTGCAGCATGAAACGGACAAGTGACAATTTGTCACTTTCTGGATAGGACGCTGGTCTATCACAGAATACTTTCCAAAATCTCATTTGAGAATTGGTACCCATTTCTACACCTGGGTCAAGTGAGGCAAACAGAATTTCTTGCCCAAGGAAAAAAGTAAGTGCCTGAAGCCAGACTCGAACCCACAACCTTGCCATGGAAGTCTGTTGTCTAGACCACTCGGCCACCTCGCCCCCAGGAAGTACAATGTCATTCAGTGCTGAGAAATGTGACCAGTGCCAATAGTGTGGAATATAAGTCATTTCTTTAAAAAAATTTGGGATATTTGTATCATTAGTTTTGTTTGTTTGATCAAACCCCGTTAATACCACAGAGCAGTGTTAAGGCCAACTCCACTTTCAGTCATGAAAGGCACACAAGATACCTCATATAAATGCAGACACCCCGACCACTAAGCATGGCTGAACACAGGGTTGGAAATGCTGCGGATCAAAGAATTTCAGAGAAGCAGTTGATCAGCCCATTGTGTCCAAAACTCTTTATTGACACCATGAGCAATACACTGAGCAGTATTAATCATGACCAAGGCCAATAAACAAATTAATTTAGCCCTTGTGGTCACCTCTCAGCTAGATATCAGAAGTGGGAGAATTGCCACTTGGTACTATCATTAGTAAGGGCAGTAATTCTCATTTCAAATGTCTCGAAATATATCCCGACTGACTGATAATATTAATTGCAAAGTAAAACTGGTGGGTATAGTATGTCATAGTAATAACTTTATGGTGGTTTTCCAGCACTATTTCAAAAGCAAATGCTCAAACTTAGTTTCCGCTTTGCCAGAGGCAGTCACATAATAGAGTCAAATAACATTAAAAGATTCATCTACGATTCGATAGTGGAATAATTCACCACCTTATGTAGTCATAAACTATACCATTGAAGGCCTCGAGATCAGCAACACTGCTGTCACATTACGTGGTAATCATTAATTGGGGCTCCATGGTACTGTGTAAATGTAAATTACGATGTTATGTGATTACTCCACTTGTAACTTTTGTGACCTTGTAAAAATTTGCGATAACACACCAGAGGTGAATAGCAAATCAATGGAGGGAGAAGAAGAAGAAGTAGAAGAAGAAGAAGAAGACCTGGAAAAATCATTGGACAAATCTTGTCTGTGAAACCAACCAGTGGATATAGCAGGTTTTCTTGGTAGATAACATTTTCAAAAAAGGAAATGGAACCTCTGGATGCATTTGCTGTTATACGAGACCTTGCTTACCTCCATTTTCCTCCTCGTGTACGTCGAGTAAAGGGACATCATCCTCATCCTGATACAGCGTCAACACTTGCCCGTCACCTTCCAGGACAAGTAGGTCTGATCGTCCCTCTCTATTTGGACTGTCAGATTCACTGTTGGCGTGCACCCCCACACAGGAGAAGCAACTGAGAAGGAAGAAAGGTAAAGACAAATATAGATGTTTGTCAGAAAATATAAAATGAACATATCCTTGAAATCAATTATAAAGTTAGTGACGAAAAAAAAAATTAGCATCAGAACTTTAATACAATGACTTTTCCTCCAAACCCAGAGTGGTAGAACCTTCCAGTTTTCATCAATTGCTGAGAGGGTACCCACAAGGGCTACAGTAATTTGTTTATTGGCCTGTGTATTGCTCATGTTGCCAGTAAGGAGTCACGGACACAGTGGGCTGATCACCTTTTCCCTTATTATTTCCTTGTTACAATTTTCAACAACTTAAACAGTGATTTCGCTTGAAGTCAACTCCAATTAACAGAAGACGGCCAACTGGCGCCCGTTGGTTAGCACAGGCACACACATGGGACATGAGAAAAACATACGTGGCTATGATTCACACATACAATAACTCCCATAAACAAAAGAGAGAGACTCGTACGCTTTGTTGTCTAGACTAGACTACACGTGGCTCTCTTCGCCCATCTTTGTGTTGGCACGAATGATGCACACACGCACACACATTGACAGCAGTCACACGTCACTCCAAATGTCATTTAACAAGGGGTGTAACTCAATAAATATGTAACATGTGATTTGATGCCCTGCGGTTGGCATCCGTTGAATACGTTTAATGACAACCTCGCTTGAAGTCGACACATTTGTTCATTCCCAAGGTGTGGACTTTAACCTTTACCTTTCATTTTCCATCCTGACTAAGTTTCATTAGTAAAATGTTTCATGTGGAGTGTGATACTTACGAAAACATGAACTTTTCTAGTGGTTCCACACAGCAAGCGTGTAGGTAGAGCAACGGCGGCATGAGGACAAAGACAGAAATCCAACACGAGGACACGATCAAGGACATGAACAGACCAAACTCGTAAACAGCCGGAATCTGGAGACAAAAGTTTAAAGTTGTTAGTTTTACACTCTTGGGGGAATACGATAACCCTGATCTAGAGACAGAAACGCTTGGGAAAAATATCTATATGAAAGATAATTTGACAAAGTTGTCTTTCGAAATTTCATTACCCAAACCACCTCAATTTTTAAGAGAGAAAATGTTAGAAGTTTCTCATGACAATACACACTATTGTCTAGATGGGTAAATACCTCGGCTACATGATAGATATTACCCCACAAAACAATAACAAATGTCCTGAAACTTACTGAGGAAAACAAGTTGGCAGCAAAAGCAGCAGCAGTGGTGAAAGATGTGAAGAAAGTGGCGACCCCTGCTGTCTTGACCGTGTACTTGATACGAGAGACGGGGTCCCTCATGTGTGACGACTGACGGTAGATGTTGACAAACACAAACACATCATCAACCCCTGAAACATAAAAACAACTAAAATGCAGCTTTCTTTCTTATCCAATTCCCTTTTACCATTACAGTGTATAGCCAGCATTATGAGTCCGGATTTCTCTGGATCAAGATATTAAGCCAAGCAGGTGGTCAACCCACTGTGACCTTTTTGTGGTAGGAATTTTTTTGCCCGGACAGCAGCCTTGCGGCCTACTCTTATCGATTTTTAACTGCCAAGGGTTCTTTAACGTGCGCAACGTGCACACAGGACCTCCAAGTTTATCATCTGTCTCCGATAGGATTAGGTTCTTGATTACACCTACCTGAATAGGATCAGGGGAGTGGCATATAGGTTTTCACAGAGAAAAATAACCGACACTGCCGGGACTCGAACCTTATACCTTTCGCTTCTGAGGCAAGAACCGTACCCTTGCGCCACTGGGACCCCTTTGTATAACAAAACTATGACAGGAAATCCTTACATTCACCACATATGGCTACAAAGAAATGTTAGCAAAAGTGACTTGTCTAGTGATAAGCAAGATTATGACCCTAAAGAATAAAAAAAAAATGGTACAATTACATTTCAAATGAAAAATTGATAACTCTTACTAATCTGTCTTTAAGTTGTTCAAATCTTTCATTAATATTAACAGCTGATAAACGGTTGTGATATGAAAGAAACCAAATATGCTAGAAGTATACAGAACAATATCACCCGTCCCATCTTGGCAATTCATAATTTAGCAATGACATGAGAAAATCTGAATCGCCAGAACTCATTAAGAAAAAAAATGTATTAATGACTTGACAGGAGACTATGCCATATATATAGTTTTTGTTTGTTTGATCAAACCCCATTAATACCACAGAGCAGTGTTGGGGCTAGCCATATGTTCAGCCATGAAAGGCACACAATATACCCGCCATAAATGCAGGCACCCCGACCACCAAACACGATTGAAAACAGAGCCAGAAACTCTTTGGATCAGAGTTTCAGAAAAAGCAGATGATCAGCTAGCTCAGTGTCCACAACTCTTTACTGGCACCATGAACAATACACTGATCAGTATCAATCAAAGACAGGCCAATAAACAAATTACTGTAGCCCTTGTGGGTACCCCTCGGCTATTAATAAAAACTGGGAGTTTCTACCACTCTATGCAGCCATATAGAGTGATATATGTTTTTCAGCCTTCTTTAGTTATCCACACATCCTGAGTCACATGACAGACAGTTCCTTACCTATACCAATGATGACGAATGCAGCGGCACCGTTGAGAATCCCCAGAGCGTTAATTCCACACACCACGCGGTAGAAGAAGAGGGAGATAGGGAAACTGAGGGCGATGAGGATGATGCCGACGACGGTGAGATACAAGGAGAGGGAGAGGATGAGGAGGAGGAGGAAGATAGCGACCAGAGACACCAGGGCAAGCCTAATGTCACTCCAGAAAGAAGAGCTCACTTCGTAGTCAAAAATCTCATTTCCACCGTAAAGCACACTCACTTTACTGGAGAATAAAATGAAAACGCCCAAAATATTAATAAACATCAATAAAAGTTCTATAATATCATTACAATTTTTCAAAATGAAACTATTAGCTGATATAAATGTATAGAATACAAAGCCATTTTTTGGGTATTTCAATTTTCATTTTCTCAGCAAGTATATATATATTTCTAGTATTCTAATCACGATTAGTTAAGTAATTTAAAAAATGTAATTATAATACTACAGCAGAGACCATCAATTAACTAATAAAGGAAAGATAAGTTTACACTTTACACCTCGCAATTAGTGTTGGTTATTCTCCTTGACAACATCATTAAGAAAGGTTTCAGGGGGAACAATTACAATTTATCTCATTAGGATTAATAAACCATGTCTGATGGAGCTTTCATTCATTGTATCATCTCATAAATCATTATAAATTTAATACTAGCAGAATATTTGTACAACAACAATCATTGATTCAAGAGTATAAAATATAGCAATCAAATCCAAATACAACTTTTTTCACAGTCAGACACCACAACATTACAAACTAAATGAGCACTAATGCATGCCTCACTTACTCGGTGGAAACTTTGGACAACAAATCAATATAAGTGATGACAAAGTCTTTGAACACATCTTTCTGCCTGTTGTCCCCAACACAGGTAAATCCTGAAATACAGAAAAGTCAATAGTAGACAAGGATAACGAATTATTACACAAGAAATGTTCGCCATTTTTAAATGATAGAACTAAGTAGACTGATCACCCACTTTTCCAAAACTCTGCCAACACAGTTTTAAATGCATGATCTCAGGACACACAGCCTCGCCATCATTTTTAGATCATTATGCAAGTGTGAAATCTATAGCCTGAATACTTTGTATGGTGTGAGGAAGAAAGTATTGAAATAGAACAATGGCAAAGTGTGATTAGGCGTGATTACTACACGTCGTTTGGAGGCGAGGAGGTCTAGACTTCAGACTTCCATGGCGAGGGTCTGGGTTCAGGCACTTTGTTTTTTCCTTGGGCAAGAAATTTTACTCCATTTGCCTCACTCGACCCACCAGGTGTAAAAATGGGTACCAATTCTCAAACGAGTCTTGGGAAAGTATTCTGCAATGGACCAGCGTCCTATCCAGAAAATGACAAATTGTCACTTGTGCACTTCATGCTACCAAAACCAGGTTAAGCTCTGGCCCTATATACTACACGTTGTAAAGTAACACAAAGGCATTGCAAGTTGTGATGTATCCTTATGAGTTGCCTTATGAATGGTAATAACTTTTTGGCCACCAGCCTCAATCAAATCTTTAAAAAGCGAAGAAGAAATAAAAAGTCAAAATTGCCTCACTTATCGTCAACTTCGTATCATGAGAATCATTGCTTGCTCCATGTCAATTTTTTTTTTTAACACACAAATACATGGCACGTTAATTCAGAAAAATAAATGCTGAAAAATGTTAAAAGCTGACGCCCACAAATATCAGCCATTCCCAAAATGAAAATTTGATAAGAAATTAAAGCCTACTTTCATAGGTGCCACTGGCCAATTTTGAAAAAAGGACGAACTTCTCAAAAACGATATAATACAGTGGAATGTTAAAAACAAAACCAGTATTATAACGATCATACCTTGTCTTGGTTTAGTGGATAACAAAATTCCACTAAATAGCAGAAGAGTAGAACATACTGTATATTTGTTTTGTTATCCATACCGCATTATACTGTAAAACAGTGCTGCGGCCAGCTCCATCCAGCTTTGCTGAACAAAGAGGGAAAAAACTTTGCAAGCAAGTGATCAGCCCACGGTGCCCGAACCTTGAATGGCACAATGGGTGTTGATCAAGTTTTGGCCATAACAATATTAACTGTTGCCTTGGTGGTAAACCCCTCAGCTACAAGAAAACTGGGCAGATTTTGCCACATAAGGCGACATATATTGTAACATAATATTATATCCCTTCGTTACGAAGAGGAGAGAAACATCCTCTAAGCACTTATTGAGAAACAACTCACCAGGTAAAGGAGCACCGAACAGCACTTCAGACCGTAGGAGGTGACTCTTCTTATACGTTTTATTGATCTTTTCATCAACGTAATAGTAAAATGTTTCATGGTTCATGGCCAGGGTGAGGGCGCTGTTGATGTCATCAATATTAGAACCCATGCCGTCATAGAAGATGTGACCCCGGGAGTCTTTCGATGGATAGAAGTAGGTCATTAAGGAATTCACAGGAACACAGCCATTCATTTCACGAACCGCTGGGTCATACTGCACCATGTTGGGGTCACGAAGGCAGAAATTGTTGAAGTTTGGATGCTGTATGATTTTCTTTTCTATTTCATGAACTGTCTCTAGTCGCTCCTTAGTAAACATGTTTGGCTCATCGGAACCCTTGGCCAAATAGACAACGTGCATTTTCCATTTGACCACAGACTGGTATTTGAACAGACAACCGATTTCATGGCTGAACCTCTTTACTCTGTCTTTTGGTTTGGATTCAGTTTCGAAATGAGATGCAGAGGGAGAAATATTATGAAGAAACTTTAAGTTATTTGCTTTCCGAAAGCCATTTCCTTTTGAATCCAAATCATTAAGTACATCATGTGTTTTCTGAAGTAGCAATTGTTCCGTATTCAAAAGAGCTCTTCGTTTCTTACGTGATATATGTAAATTATCATCACCTTTATAAGTAGACGTAGCTTCTCGTTTGTGTCTTCCAGTAGAAGAATTGTCTTTCCTTGCAAGCATCATTGCTTCAAAGTTTTTGTACACTTTATGATTTGGGATACTGAACGACTTGACAGATTTATCAATGACGAGCTTATCGGTTTTGTACATTAATAAACTATATACACCAAGGCTAGTACTTACAGCAATGAATAGAACGGGTATAAAAATAGACAGTAAAATCAAATGCCATCGTCTTTTAGGAAATACTAGTTTAGAATGACAACATGAACTTTTTAGACTTCCATGCTTGATATTATGCCGTACATTGTAGTGAGTGAAACTACTGGAGGGGGAAGGGTTGGCTGTCGAGGAAGGACTTTGTTGTGACTCATCCGGAGAGCAAAATACTCTCTGTGCTGGTGTCACAACGTGGTGAAAAACCGGCTCTGAAAAATTATTTGCTTCCACAGCGTGAGCAGTAGTAGATGACAAGCTGTCTTGCCAGGATTGGCTGTCTGAAGGGTTTTCCTCCTCATAATCACCCTCTGCAGCCATTCGCATGAGCTCATCCATACCCGTTTCATCTTGGTCGACATCGTTTACCGGTATCCACCCCTGACGACGAACACCGGTGAACAGAGATGTCCAATGCATTCTCAAACTGAAATAAATGTCAAGATGAGATCATTTTATATCTTTTTTTTTTAATAAAAAAAATATGAAAAATGCAGACAGGGTAAGAGAGTAGAGGTGTGATTTAAATGGCTGTAATCTTTACATCAGATTCCATCTACAATAAGAGGTTGTGACTGTAGGTGCTCATTACACGCAAATCTAAAAAGAGATAAAGAGACATTGATTCACTCTCCTTTAATGGACAGGTGATCACCATTTGAGAATTTCATATTAAGAAGATATTTCTCGGCACGATTTATCCTGTAAACATTAAAGAAGAAGAAAACTATCCCCAAAAATTGTTGTTTGTAATGTACAAAGAAAAGAATTAACAGTTGAAAAAGTCAAAGTAACCAGCGCCTGATAAACATCTTTGACATCTCTTAACTTTTGTCGATCCTACAGCGGGAGAACCTGAGAACCCTCCATGAATAAATAGATTTAAAAATTGAATAATCAAATCAGCCAGAGCAGGATTTGAGCCAAAGAGGCTTCAGGCTCCTTTTCAGCCCTTGTCACTATATATAGTCCCTAGCGGGAATGGAATGCTCACAGTGGGTTGATCACCTGCTTGGCTTAATATCTTGATCCAGAGATATCCAGACTCATTGTGCTGGCCCTACACTGTAATGGTAAAAGGGAATTGGATAAGAAAGAAAGGGAATGGAATGCCTTGATCTTATATATTGCATTTATAAATATTAGGGGTCCCCGTGGCATAGAGGTACCATTCTCGCCTCTGAAGTGAAAGGTACCTGGTTCGATTCCCAGCACGACCTTGTCAGGTATTTTTCTCCTTGAAACTCGTGAAAACATATATATATATGCCACTCCCCTGATCCTATTAACCCCCGTACCGCTTACGCACAACTTGTTTGACACGCGAGGCGACCAACTCTCACGCACGTGTAGTGCGAGGCAGTTTCAACTGAGAAGCGTGCGGGCACTACATGTAGAGCGGCAACCTCTAACTACCTCTACCTTTATGATGGAACTTTCCCATTTACTATCAATATCAATCATACCAGTACCAGTAAAGCCCGGTCAAATCGGTAAATAACAACCAATCAGGTAACAATACTCCCAAACTGACAACGTGATTGCTTCGCGTCACTATTGATAGATAAACATGTGTCAACCGCTTTGTTCTCATACATAGCTCTCACTTTCACTGTGTAGTTGGAGATGCAGAGCCACAAGATTGGCTCTGGACTTCCTGTTGGACTAATAGAGGTTCTAGGGTTAAGGTAGGTGGGATCAAAGAACCTAGTCCTATCGGAGACAGAAGATAAACTCGGAGGTCCTGTGTGCACGTTTCGCACGTTAAAGAACCCTTGGCAGTTGAAAATCGATAAGAGTAGGCCGCAAGACCACTGTCCGGGCAAAATCAATTCCTACCACAAAGGTTACAGTGGGTTGATCATCTGCTTGGCTTAATAATATCTTTCTTTCTTATCCAATTCCCTTTTACCATTACAGTGTAAGGCCAGCACTATGAGGCTGGGTTTCTTTGGATCAAGATATTAAGCCAAGCAGGTGATCAACTCACTGTGAGCTAAATATCTCGATCCAGAGAAATCCAGCCTCATAGTGCTGGCCCTACACTGTAATGGTAAAAGGAAATTGGAAGTAAGAAAGAAAGAAGTCCAAATGATAGTGCGGGTGATGACGTGAATCATCATGTCCGTTCACCAAACTTTGCACACATATTTTTTTCTTTAAAGTTTCGGTTAATTTTCAAAGATTAGGGATAGGTCACACCTTGCGACAGCCGAGACAAAACATTGCAAAGCAAAGTTTGAGATGGAATCCGCAAGGGAGT
>JARBEQ010242908.1:0-11818 GCA_030265355.1 Tritonia tetraquetra | reverse complement strand
CAGAATATTTTCCCAAGACTCATTTGAGAATTATTACCCATTTCTACACCTGGGTCGAGTGAGACAAACAGAGTAAAATTTCTTGCCCAAGGAAAAAAACGAAGTGCCTGAAGTCAGACTCGAACCCACGACCCTCGCCATAGAAGTTTGTAGTCTAGACCACTCGGCCACCTTGCCTCCAAGTCCTGCCTTGTGCAGAATGTTTTCTCCAGACCTCTGAGAGATTTCACAGCTCTGCCCTCTGATTCTTGTGGAATTGTCTCAAGTTTTTTTTAACTGTTTTTGAAAATATGATCTTTGTGTTGAAAAGGGCATAAAACTTCAAACTTTTTTTAGAAACTGATGAATGTGTTACTCACCTGCAGATAGAGATTGATGAACCAAGTCAAAGAGTACTGATACATAGGTTCTATGTTGGCCAGGTCTGATATGCAGAAGAACATAATAGATGAATGGATGGCTACAGGTTTGTAGCCGTTTCTTGTCTCATCAATTTCAACCTCTGTTGCCATGGCGATTTCTTGCTTTGCAGAAATTTCTTGTGAGAGGACTTTAGAAGATGACAGAACTTTAATGGCAGTTTCATCCTCTAGAATATTGCCCTGGAAATGAGAAAAACATTAGATCTTAGTAATTTTATGCCAGTTTGGAGGTTTAAAATCATAATATATAGATTATTTTATTCATGAGCAAACCTACAGGCCTTCAATAAAAATTATCATCAACACACATATCACTAGATTCACTTTCCAACTCGCTATCATCACTGTTATCAGACTCATACTAAAGCATTTGGAATCAATTGATCCAGAGTGAAAAATTGCGTCTCGGAAGAAGTTGTAAGCAAACAAAAATCAGCTGATCGCTTCATTTTATCAAAAACACAACATAAATGTAAAAAAAAATCCATCAAAACACAACTTAAAATATCATGCACCACTTTGCTAATTTCGTTTTGGCTGCAAACCCAATAAAAATACATGATATCATTGTCTATAGACATATCTATAGGTGAAGCAGTGTCAATTCCCTATATATTGGGATTACGGGATAAGGCCTTTTAAGAATTATCCCAATATATCAGGATCATATATTCAAAGGTTTAAAAACAAGACATGTTCTAATGCCAATCAAAGAGTTCCCTTTGAGAACAAAAGCATTCATTTCGGAGATCACAAGTTTGGCTGAAATCAATTTTTTACCTCTGACGCAGACAGCACTTCCAAAATTTTGTCCTCAATTTCTTTCAGTTGTTTCTTGTTGGCGGCACTTTCCAGAATCAGTTGGTTCTTCTTTTCCTCCAGTTCTGGTTTTTCTTTGGCAGCGACAATACCCAACAGCTGATCCTCCAGACCTTGGGGCGTAATCATGAAATTCAGCAGGCATACCTTGACTGACACTTCAGGCAAATAGTGAGGGTTTCTCAGTACTGTAGTGACGTACATCTGAAATATGGAAGGTTAATCTGTATGTTAGCATAAATATGTCAAAATTTGTTACTTTTAAACCCATGGCAATTCATCATAACCTATGTCATATAACAAAGCAGATCTTCTACGCAACAATTTTGTCGCTCCCGTCATGTTGTCTTTCTTTCTTTCTTTCTTATCCAATTCCCTGTTACCATTACAGTGTAGGGCCCGCTCTATGAGGCGGATTCACTCTGGATCAAGATATTAGGCCAAGCAGGTGATCAGCCACTGTGACCCGTTGTGTTGCGATTAACCAATAATGCATTGCCGCCAGGTGCAACACCCCTAGCAATGTCAAACATTACAGAATTATTCAACATCCAAACCAAACGTTTAAAACTGCTGTCTATAAGCTGCCATAAATCTTAAATTACTACTAGACTTACAAAAGTATGTTTTTTTTGTGTTTTTTGTTTGCTTGCTTGATCAAACCCATTTGTAACCATAGGATCAGTGTTGGGGCCAGCCTATGATCAGTCATGAAAGGCATATAAGATACCCATACATATGAATACAGACACCCAGATCATCAAGCATGGCTGAACATAAAGGTGAAACGGCTATAGCTCAAAGAATTTCAGACAAGCAGGTGATCAGCCCACAATTTCATCAGTATCTTGAGCAATACATTGAGCAATATCTATAATAAAAACAGTTAAAATACACTTTACAGCTGCCCCTCAACTATTGGGCGGAACCGTATGATTTGTGGGTGCCAAAATAGACAAACTCATACACATGCATTAAATATCAATATCTAAAATTTGATTCAACCCAAAAAAACCTTCTTGCACTCATATATGGTGTGACATGAATATCAATGTCATCACTTCTAACACAGAATCAAATCTAAAAAAACCCCAGCAAATGGTGGGAGGGAAAACTTCAATAAAAAAAAGCACAATTCATGGCTGAAAATAGGACTACAGTCAACTCTGGTTTATCGCAAGTCGGTTAATTGCAATTGCCGCTTAATCGCAACTTTTCCCCCAAAACATGATTGTTAATTCTATATATAAGTCACTGGTTAGTCGCAATTTGGATAATCGCAACAATTTTGCCACTCCCGACGAGTTGTGGTTAACCAGAGTCGACTGTACTTTGCACTGATAATGGAATGTGATCAAACAAAAGGATTCACACTACAAAACAAACTTACCCTAAAATCTGCTGAATATTCAATGACGTTGTCTCCGAGTCGAATATAGTCGACTCCCTGTTGTCTGAAAGTTAGTTTCTGCAGCACAGGTTCTAAGATTGGATCTAGCTCCTCGCCGACATTTTCCAGAAGGAGTGGGTTACCAAAATTTATGCAGTTCTCCAAAGTTCTTATATAGTTGGCATCAGATAGTTTGATAATGCTCAGTTTACTTTGCTTCTCCATGTTTTTGACCCATTTGTTAGCTTGACCTGAAAGAGACAAGTGTTGATATTTTTTTTTACTGAAAAGTGTGTTTTGTTTTGTTACCCAAACCGCATTATACCCCTAAGGAGTGTTGCTGCCAGCTCCATTTTCAGCATTGCTGAACACAGTGCTGGAAGAACTTTGGATCAGGTAGATAAGGCAAGTAGGTGATCAGCCCACTGTGCCCCAAACCTTGAATGGCACAACGAGCGTCACATTTTTAGGTGTTGCCCAAGTTTTGCCATAACAATATATTTACTGTTGCCTAGATCAAAGCTGTAAGAAAACCGAGTAGGCACTGAAAAGTGTGGATAAATGCAATTGTCTGATATCTACAACACAGGATGGTCACAAAGTTTTTAGGAATGCAGGAAAATGTGAAAGTGCCAGGAAAAAAACTATAGAGAAGAAAAGTGTTTTCTTGCATCTAAAGATAGAAATATCAGAGATGACCTTCACGTATGTATTTGATGGATATGAGCAACGGATGAAAACAAAATGTAATTTTAAGGAAACGAATAATCAGTGGATATTTAATAAGTGTATTTTTTCATCATTGTTATTTCATACTATATATTTCTCTTTACGTCACTAATGCCCATGGTATAAAGATACATTACTGTGTGTATTGACAAATCTTGCGTATTTAATCTGGTCCAATATTTTTTAAATAACTGAATTTTTAACCAAGTTATGCTCATTTAAATGACATGCTCCACATGGCAACCTCCATGAGAAATGCACTCTTTTAGCTTGACGAACAAAATTATTCATAACTGCATGGCATTGCTCTGGTGTTACTTGCTTCACAAAAGGTTAAACCTTCTGCCTCAAATCACGAAGATTAGGGAAGGTTTGGCCACACATGTGATCTTTGAGATAACCCCATATATAAAAATCAAGGGAGTTTAAATCAGGGCTGTGAGAAGACCAAACATGATGGCTTCCTCTGCTGATGACACTCTCTTTGAAATGCCTTTTGCTGATCCGTCCAACCCATAGTTGAAATTATATTTTTTGCATACATATTACGTAATGTGCAAGTTTCAGCTAGCTTCCGTTAAAGTTTGGTGATGATGATGCAAAAAATTGTTCAAGTTATTAAAAGTTATTTGAGAGTCAGCAAAGTTGGGACAGTAGGTACATGGATATGTATTCATGAGTGTGTATACACATCCGCATACATTGTAGGTGAGTGTGTACTTCTAACGTCAGTGTTTATTTCATAAGATTATCAATTATTATTTTTAAAATGCATTTTTCTCACCTTGAGGGTCAATCATTAGAGGCCATCTCCTGGATTTGGATACAATGATTCCATTATCCACACTGAAAGCATCCACAGGAAGGCCTGCAATGTTCCATGCACGAATCTTTACAGGCTCTCCCAGGGTAGAGCTCAGGGAGAAGATGTTTGAGCATGGGATCTGCCGTTTGACACACTGTTCATGCCAATCCTTGGTCATCGCCTATAGAACACAACAAGTAAATGCGGATTATAAGGTATTTGAAATAAATGGGTACCACATGCAAATTGTATACAGAAATTTCCTACTGTTGTATTTTTTACACCGAAAGAGTAAAAGGGGATTGATAAAGAAAGAAAGAAAGTATTTTTTTAAAGTCTCTGGGAGGCTATTTATACTTTGAATTAAGGTTTCTTATTAAAAGGACCATTGCTACCCTTCAAAATGATGAAACGAGTAGAAATTCATTGAACATTGCACCCAACCAATTGCAAATTTTCATTAGCAATAGAAAGAATAAAAACTATTCTTTAATCACTATAAAATGGAGTACAGCCCACCTTTTATGTACATGTAATTAAAGATTTTGATAATCTTTTCCTCACTTCACAATACTTTATCATAATCATTCTTCATCCTTCACTAGAGTTTATGGTGTCAACAAATCTTCACAATGTTATCTAATCTTGGACTGGCCGGTTCATCTCCACCCAGGTTGTTACATCTTCTCTCAGTTCTTTCTAGTGATTTTCTCCACATTTTGCTGGGTCATTTCTATCCTTGTCTGTAAAGACAAAAGATTAATGAATCTTTACCTGTCTAAAGTCAACAGTAAATGCTCCATGGTACGCGACTACCCCTGACGATAGCAGAACGTCTCCTGTAATGTTGATGTACTGTTCACCCAGAAGACGGGCTGCTTCTGTCCATCTGTCCTTCTCTCCTCCAAGTCCACCAATCAGTTTCTCTGCTCTGTCTAGCTTCTTGGAGCAGAGATCGATATTAGCCTCCAGGTCTTTTTTCTTCTGGGTCATAACCTCAAATTCATCGTTCAATGCTTGGAGCTTGTCTGTCACCTGATTAAATGTATGACAAAATCATAGGTAAATAAAAAGATTTAACACTTACACTGCCCTTCATTTTTTTCAATGGTGCTAGTTAACACCACCATTGAAGATCAAAAAAGTGAGTGGCAGTGGGACAGACTTGGCCAAAAATAGGATGGCAGTGTTAGTGTTAAAAATAACAAAAAAACAGTGAAAATATTGTCTCCTAAAACAAAGAATTACAGAATAATCTTTATGCAATGGATATGGATATTAATGGATACATTTATTTTACAATGCAATAGGTTCTGAGACAAACTGTATCAAGGGGTAGGGTTTTGAAATTTTATACAAGTTTTCCGACAGCAATGTTATTGTCCATCTGTTGCAGTGATGAGGACCATTTTTGTCTTGTTATTTAGTTTGACTTCGTGTTCAGTGTGACAGCCATAACAAACAACTTAACCAATTATGTAATGTAAAATGCTGATGTGAATAAATGCAAACTCACAGCCTGTAGTTGTGATCTTTTCTCATTCAACTTGGTCATCTGTACAGCCAATTCTGACTCGGCCAGAGCCAGTTTAGCTTTCTTTGGTGCCACCACCTTTGCTACCCTGTCGTAAACATCCATGGCACGCACCCACCTACACAGGCCCTCACAAGCCGTAGAGGCATTCTTAATCAGGTTAGGATCAAATTCTGGGTTGGCAACATATCTAGCAAAAGGAAAATAATAATAACAATAATGATCATGATAATGTTAATGCTAATAATAATGATTTAAAAAATAAACAAGAAAATAATACATCTTCTTATATTAATATAAACTAGAACAAAAATAAACAAGAATGATATGTTGAATTTTTATTATGAACAAGTTTTTGGAGAATGATTCAGAAGTATTAATTTTGAGTTGAGCAGAAAGCTTAAAGGGGGAACGAAGAAGCTAAACATTGTCCATCTAGACAATGAAGTGATTTGGTACATACAAGTAGTGGGGAAAATAAAGTGAATGCGCATGTCCCCCCCCCCCTCACCCTAGATTAAACGATATAATTACTTACTTTTCTCTGATCTTTTTGATAACAGCAACTGGGATATTGTCCTTGTCATAGGTCTTCAGTTTATCCAGGAACTTCAAGTCTCCCAGCAATTTCATGGAAGGACCCCAGTAATCCTCAATCATCTTGCCACTTCCCGAGGGATCCGGTTTACGTTCAGACTTGACGTTCAACATCACACTCACAGACTCCATGACGAGTTTGACGGCTGGTGGAGGATTCTACAGGATTGACAAATAAAAACCATGAGGCAAATTATCAGTTGCATGAAAAGTAAGTTTGAAATGGGATCTGTATGACATTAACATCAGGCACATTGCATCATTGAGCTTAGGTATTAATGATACAGGAGGAGGATTCTACAGGATTGACAAATAAAAACCATGGGGCAAAATTATCATTTGCACTCTAAGTTGGAAGCCTATTCTATAACATTAATATTAGGTAATGTTGAATCATTGAGAATAGACACTGATAATACAAGAAAGCAAAATAAACATTACAGCAACACTTTATGCTACAAAAGAGAGCACTATGAGCAATACACCCAGCAGTATTGATTTAAAAAACAAACAAACAGGCCAATAAACAAATTACTATTGCTCTAGTGGCTACCCCTCGACCCTTGACAAAAACTGGTAGAACTTGCCACATTGGGCAGATGTTTCATAACTTGCAATGAACTAATCCCCCAAAACATTGCCGTACCTTCATAGCTTTGACCATGGAAATGTCGGCAGGTTTCAGGGTGTTGAGGGCAGTCAGGGCAGCTTCAAGGGCTGGAATGGCTTCAGCCAGGTCTCCCTCACATTCATCCTTGATGGCTTGAGCAGCAGCAGCGGCTTCATTGGCTACAGCCTCGTCAGCTGCCACCACCTGTCACAGACATAATCATCAATACGTCTTTGTGAAACACAACAAGGTAGTCTGATAAGATCATTGTTCTATCTATCTCTCTAGTTATCTTATCATTCCATATGTCCACCTGTCACAGACAATCATCAATACGTCTTTGTGAAACACAACAAGGTAGTCTGATAAGATCATTGTTTTATCTATCTCTCTAGTTATCTTATCATTCCATATGTCCAGCCATCTATCCATCCACTCACTCACTTACCTATCCATCTCTATATAATTTGTCTGTCTGTCCACCTATCTATTTGTCTGAAAATCTACATCCATATATAGTAATGCGTCAAGCACTTTTGCGTGTCCCCTGTCTGATTCTTGGTGTGAAAATGGGTGAAATGTGACTTGTGTGAAAGATGATGAACACATCATTCAAACGTGGATGTTAGGGCTCCATGAGTACAGACTTTTTAAAAAATCAATCAATATTTCTCACACTCAATATACTCCTCATCTATCTTATCAATCCATCTATCCACCCATCCATACATCAATTCATCCATCTATCAACCCATCAATTCATCCACCCACTCACCTACTATATACCTCTTTATCTGTCTGTAAATCTACATCAGTATAACCTTTTGGTTATTTTCAATTAAGATTTCTCAGACTTATTCTATAAGTACATGATAAAATAGAATGATCTCTATGAAGAGAAAGTATACCTCTTTCTTGGCCTCCACTTCAACAGTGTCTTGTTCAATCTTTATCATAAGGGCTTCTGTCTCTGCCGATGTCTTGATTAGCTCAGGCTGAAGGTCCTGTAACTCTTGTTGCATCACAGATACTTGTGACGCAGCAAACTCCAGTTTTTCCAGACCAACAATGTAACGGGTTTTCATGGTCATCAGCTCTTCCCGTTTGACGTTTAATAACTTTTTAAAGGTGAGGATAAGCTCGAGGTAGGATGTTGGAGTCACGTAGTTCTTTCGTCTCAGCACATCATAGTACCTGATGAAGCAGAAATGAATGCAGAATATTTGTAATTCAATCATCATTTTTTAATGTTCAATTATTTGGTTGTATCCATTAGTACCTGATGCCAGCTCTTCAAATGCCAGCTCTTCAAAGCAGTATTGAAGTCAACAGCTTAAAAAGACACATAGCTAAATGCAGGTATTTCAATTGGCAAAGTATTTTCTTTAAAAAAATGAAAATGATAAGGATCCAAGGATTTCAGATAGGTAGGTGACAGCCCACTGTGTTGATAACATTCTTAACTGTGCATACATTTCTTGTACCTTTCTCTGTTATAGGTTCTTATATTTGCATCAACATAAGTATAATATAAATAGATAGATAGATAGATAGATATATGGATGGATAGACAGATAGATAGATAGATAGATAGATGGATAGATAGATAGATAAATAGATAGATAGATAGACAGATAGACAGGTAGGTAGGTAGATAGGTATACAGATAAATAGATATAGCTCATTTCCCTCACTTTTCTGATGTGACTCTGACAGACTCATGGAAGTGTTTACACATTGTCACAGTTTCCACCTTCATGGAATCATCCATCTCAATCTCTTCCAGGAACTTGTTGGCCACCATTTCCAGGGCGTCTTCAGGCCATGCCTATACAACACAGGTATATAGGACGGAACAATTAACCACTTCATTGCTTAAGAAAATTCACTTCCATGTACACACATACCTACCTGTCCTAATGTTTTCATTAATTTCTCTAAAAGACTGACGTTCACAGCCCTTTATTATATAAAATTAAAGATAAATGGATGTGTAACAAAGAAATGGGGCATCTTGTCAAGGGGTTAAAAACATCAAATGTTTTTCAACATGAATAATAATAGATTTTGTACTGTGCTCAATGTTAAACAAAACAAATAATCAATGAACATTGAGCTGTAAAACTATATATTCAACCCTAAAAAGGTATATGATTGAAATAACAATTGTTAAATGAATGATATCGCCAGAATAACACCTTATATTTTAAAAGACACTCAAATGAAATAAGTTATCTTTTTAGTCCAGAATTAGATCTTAAAGCATTTCTTAAAGAATTTTCAGCATCTAAAACTTACTTGAAGATTTTGTTATTGTTAAATCCCTTTATAAATGTGAGCAGGATACTCTTAGACAGTGTAATTCCATCTGCATTAGACAGCTGCTTCATTGAGAATTAACTGGAGGACTAGCCTACATGGGTTAAAGTAGTGTCAATGACAAGGATTAGAACAACAGATTATGACTTTCAAGATCACAGACAGAATTGATATTCAACAGAGAGTAATGAGAAGTTACCTGGAACCAATCGATGGTACAGCAATTAATGAGAGATGGGAACATTCTCAGGCGATTACGGAAGGCATCTCCAATAGGTGACATAGCCAACACAATATGAAGGGCAGAGCGCACTCGATCGATGAAGAAGTTATACATGGCAAGAGGTGTTGCATCCATACGCTTGCCCTAGACACAGATATCAACACAAACAAACATTATCGTCAAATGTCAATTCGAATACCTTAATGCATCGTTGAAAGGGGATGTCCCTAGCTCAGTGGTTAAGTTACTCCACTTGTCCCATCTGGTACGGCAGGATTTTTTCTCTGGTCCTTTCAGAGTTTTCATGGCTCTGTCCTAGAGATTCACATGGAATCTTCTCAAGTTCTGTTGAACTGCCTTTGATATGACCTTTATGTGTTGAAAAGGGCATTAAACTTCAAACTTTAGAACTTTTTTAGTATCTTTGAAAATCACAGTCCAAAGGTTCCATCTGCATTTTGGGGCAAATTTGAGATAAAGATACCAAAGGATAGTGTATATCATTGGCTGCTTGTTGTGTTATGATAGAACTTTCTGCTGCAGACTTTCAAAGGTCAATTCTTTGTCTAAAGTTTTGGAGAGCTGTGAACTTTGACTTTCGTTTTCTCAAAACCATGATATTTTTGATGGAACTATTTGACTCTCAGCCTGCACAATGTTGATAGTCCTATATCTTAAGTTGCTTTTCTTATCTGGTATGAATGCTGTTTTATTAAATCATTTATAAATGTACATTACAATATTTCAGAACACAGCAAATAAACAAACTACTATGATCATCAACAAAGAACAAACGCTTCTTAATCAGATACCAACATTTTTGTAGGTGAAACACATTCTGAATATCATATAGAAGAATCAATTTTTCCATCCTTTTTTTTTAACAACATAATAATACTATAGAAATTATCTTTAGTCTGTATCCACATTAATGCAGCATGAAACACGAATACAACAGTATCTATTGACTTACTTCGTTTCTGGCCACCGTTTGCATCTTTTCAATGACATCCGCTTTCTCATCAGCAGCAAAGATGTTTGGCACATCTCCAGTGTTAAGAATCATACTAATGTCCTCCATGAATGATTCATTCTTAATCTGGTTGTCCGAAAAGAGGAATACTGTGTTCTTACCCTCAATTCCAGTCTTTATGAGCAGCTGGGGAAAGTCAAAAGAAAGAAAAAATAAATCTAACATCAAATATCTTTCTTTCTTATCCAGTTCCCTTTTACCATTACAGTGTAGGGCCAGCACCAAGAGGTTGGATTTCTCTGGATCAAGGTATTAAGCCAAGCAGGTGATCAACCCACTGTGACCTTTGTGGTAGGAATTCATTTTGCCTGGACAGCGGCCTTGCAGCCTACTCTTATCGATTTTAAACTGCCAAGGGACCTCAGAGTTTATCGTCCGTCTCCGATAGGACTAGGTTCTTGATCCCACCTACCTGAATAGAGCCCTTTACATTTAGAAGTGAGTGACATAACACTCATCCTTGGATATTCCTAAATTAAATTTGCAAAGGTGTTCTTTAAAATGACCCCCCAAAAATGACACCTAATCAATTATTATATTTCAGATTTATTGTGTTACCTTTTTCAGATCATCTCTCCATTCAGGGACGCCATAGTTTTTGGTGATTTCAATTTGGAAGAGGTCATAGTCAGCCATAAAAGTTGCCAGCTTGGCAGCACTCTGTCTGCCAGAACCTCCAATTCCTGGAATAAAAATAGATCAATAATTTCAACTAGCATGTATTCATTTCAAACATAAAGCACTAGTACCAAAGATAATAAATACAAAAGATAAAAAACTCAGCGTTTTTCACTATATAATGAGTGAGGTTGTTTCCCCTAAATTGGAGATGTTTTTTTAATCAACGGTGCTTCACTTCTAAACATGAAGTTTCAGAATTTTCTTATTACAGAAGAAGGCTAATGTCAAATCAAACATCACCAAACAAATGTAAAACACTCTCCTGCGGACGTTGGTGAAATTGTTTGAGTTTTAAAAATCTTATTATCAATAATCTTTGTCAATATCATCTGACACAAACCTTTAGCGAGAGGTTAAATGTGAAAAGAGACAAATCTAGCCATGCCACCAGATAAATTTCCGAAAAACATACAATACTATTATTATAGTCTTCACTCCACACCTAATTAAAAATACAATGGGATGTTCAGACTGGCCCAATACCATCCCTAAAGAGCAACTGTAATGGCGACCACAGAGATAAAGCTTGTTGCTTGCAATGGAAAAAAGAACAGTGGAGTGCAACTCAAGAACAAAGGCGAGTGGCGGGGGGGGGGGGGGGGGGGGGGGGGGGGGGGGGGGGGGGGGGGGGGGGGGGGGGGGGGGGGGGGGGGGGG
>JARBEQ010242897.1:0-11819 GCA_030265355.1 Tritonia tetraquetra | reverse complement strand
TTGGAACTGGAGCTATAGGGATGTCATTTGGAACTGGAGGTATAGGGATGTCATTTGGATCTGGAGCTATAGGGATGTCATTTGGATCTGGAGCTATAGGGATGTCATTTGGAACTGGAGTTATAGCGATGTTACTTGGAACTGGAGCTATAGGGATGTCATTTGGAACTGGAGCTATAGGAATGTCATTTGGATCCGGAGCTATAGGGATGTCATTTGGAAATGGAGTTATAGCGATGTTATTTGGACCTAGAGTTATAGCGATGAGTTTAGATGTCCGTGTGACGTACCAAAGGTGACGCTTTCTCTTGGGCGTTTACCCCCATGTTGTGGTATTGGACAGACAAATGTATGTCTCCTAATAAGCTTTGAGTAAATCCAATAGACGTCATCTGGTCACATATGAGTATACGGTAAATTAATAGTAATTATTATTAATGTCTAAGGAGACGACTATATAAAAGTCAGGTCCTGTTATATTTATAAGAAGTCTAGCTCAGGAACCACACTGTCAAAACAAGTTAACACCAACAAAGGTTTTAAGGTTCAATTATATATATGTAAATATCGTAATTTATTTCATCATTGGCTTGTGTGTGTCATTCGTATCGATTTCAATCAATCTGGCTTTAAAGGCCACTTATCATTAATCTGCTGTGTCCTTCTTCTTCTTCCGTTAATTTGCAGACCGCCTCTGGTGTATTGTTGCAAAACGATATACACAATACAAGTCATCTATGAAAACACTGAACAAAGGATACAAGGGCTCGCTCATTGTGTGACCATCTTCAAACTGTCCCAGAAGGATTGTACTACAGCTAAGATCCCAAACAGAGTGGCATCGCTTCTCCCTCATTTCCCGTCACTCTATCAGTGAAAACACAACAATTCTATATATCATGTGATGAGAAAACGGACGCACACTCCATGCGCCTGAAAGGTTTTTTTTTTAAAAATAGATTTCCTGGCTCTTCACTGAGACAACAACTAGAATGTGAGGGAGATCAGTTTGGAGCCTTAGAGGTGCACGTAGCTTGGCGGGAAAGAATGTTCACGAACATTCGGAGAGTGCATAAGCATGCTGTCTGGTCTGCACTGTGAATACCCAAACATAGCTTGTGTATCAATTTGAATGACAAACGGAGCGATGCAAGCCAGGGGAATTAATTCCTGCATCTTCTCGTTGAAACCTTAACAAGTTTTAGCTTTTACGGCATCCATGACACGAATAGATTTGTTAGGCCTAGTCTCTTTTTTTTCTTTTCTCTTTTTTTTCTTGTTGTTGGTGAGTTGTATCTTTGCGTATGTATTCTTTTTTAATTACCAGGGCAAGAAGCCATGGCTGCCCAAAGTGGCAAATTCTCCCAGTTCGTATACAGCTGAGGAGAGACCACAAGGGCTACATTAATTTGTGTGCTGGCCTTGCTTGTGATTGATACTGCTCATCAGTGTATTGCTCGTGATGTCTGTAAAGAGTTGTGGACACAGTGGGCTTATCACCTGCTAGTCGGAAATTCTTAGATCCACAGCAATTTCCAGCTGTGTTCAGCCATGCTTGGTGGTCGGGGTGCCTACAGTTATGTCGGGTATATTGTGTGCCTTTTAGGGCTGAAAATGGGGTTGGCCCCAACACTGCTCTACGGTATTGATGGGGTTTGATCACACAAAAAAAGAAGCCATGAAAGTTTGAGTTTTATTATTTTAGTTTGACGCCTTTGGCATCTCATTTTAGATCATATCTATCAGAGGCGGGACTCCGATTTAAGGTCCATCTCCGATAGGACTTGATTTCATAAGGAATCCACAGGATCAGAGCCATAAAAACTCCGAGGAGGTCCAAAGAATATAATCCCCACCTCGCTGCCGGTATTCGAACCCAGTACCTTCTGTGCACAAAAGCGAATGCGTTACCGCTAGGCTACTGCTACGGCGTCCCCCCCCCCCCCCCCCACACACACACACCTACACACACACACACGCACACACACCTTACCAGGGTGGTACTTACTGTAAAAAAAACCCTCAGTTTCCTTATAGCTAATGATTTTACCACCTTGACATTAGTTAGATATGACCAAATCTCGATAAACACGAAACGTGTTCTTTATGTGCTGTTTGCACCCGTATCGAGGCGCTCAGTCAGTACACATTTACTTTACATACTTGATTCAGGGAGATTTTTATAGCATAAAGCCGTGCACAAGGCTGGACGCAACACCATGGATAACAACGCGACGAATTAAAGAATATATATACTGTCATGCTTACAGGCCACACTGTATGGTATTGGATATTACTACACACAAGCAAAAAAAAAAATCTCTTTATATTCTGCTAATGTATAATCACAGAAGAAGATAGTCTCTTCATGTGTGAAGGTTATATTTCCGTGGTTCACAGTCGTCATCAAGCTCTAAAATCATTGATGGGTAGAAATGGATTACTGGTCGATAACCCTTAAAACGAATTCCTAACCAATATCAATTATACTAAGCGTAGAAATTGTGAAAATATGATAATCGTTAATCAACATTAATGACTTTGTGGACGTTAAGGTTCTAAAATTAATGAGATGAGAAATAACCAAATATGTAGCCAATAGCCGCACCATCTTCTTTCTTATCTAGTTCCCTGTTACCATTACAGCGCAAGGCCAGCTCTATGAGGCGGATTTACTCTGGATCAAGATATAAGGCCAGGCAGGTGGTCATCTCACTGTGGTTTCTTGTGATAGGAATTGATTTTGCCCGGACAGCGGCCTTTCGGTCCTACTCTTCTCGATTTCCAACTGCCAAGGGTTCTTTAGCGTGCACAACTAGCACACGGGACCTCCGAATTTATCGCCCGTCTCCGATAGGACTAAGTTCTTGATCCCACCTACCCTCATAGGATCAGGAGAGTGGCAAAATAGGTTTATACCGAGTTTTGTGGAGAGAAAAAAACAACTGTCGCCGCTTCAAAGGCCAGAACCAACCTCTGAGCCACTGGGATCCCCTACAGCCGCACGATACCATTTGAAAATTAGGAAAAAAATGTATCGATTACACTGTATATCAAACTCATCGTTACTCTGAGTCTATTGTTAGAAATGCTACTTCTAAAAATAGGGAATTAATGCATACGCGCCTCAAAAAGGCCCAGACGTGTGGAGACGAAAGAAGTGGAGAGTTTGAAGGGATCAATCAAAAAGATGGAATATCAAACAGATAACATTGAAAATCACTCAGACGAGATTAGCTTTTAGAAATAACATTGAACAACTTGACAAGGAAAAGAGTGGAGGAAAATCGTGTACGTAGCCTACTAACGAAGCAAAAATGTCTGGGGTACTGGTGAAAATAACAGCAAGTAGGGACTTCTGGAACATTTTTTATAATAATGACTTTTCACAATTAATCAAATCTTTAGTAAAGGAAGGTCAAGGAATTTACCCTTCAAACGCAATAAACAAAATAGTGAAACAATAATAATTATAGATGTACAAATGCCTGTGGAACGACCTGACGCCAAACGTGACTGAAGCAAACACAATCACAGCCTTCAAACTATTGGCCAACAATCCTCCATTGTCTATTACAATGGCCAAGAAAACCATATCCTTCGTTCGTAATAACGCAAGAACTCTGACAACAGAACACGTTTTGTGTTTGTCTATTTGGATTAGACTAGCGATCTTTTAATATATATATATGGTCTGGCGGGGCGGGGATGCCACTGTCGATAACATTTTCAAAACCAAATAAACCGTTGAAAATAAAAATAAAAATAATTTGGTGTGAAGCCGTCTGCCCCTATAATGGCGAATGTTTTCTTTCCAATTTTATGGCGGCCCCGAGTCGTAAAACAAACCAAACATACTATTTTGATGGGGAAGATACTCCGTCCAACCCATCACAATTCCAACACCCCTAAGTACAGACAATCATAGTAATGGACACAGAGATAGAGCGAGAGACAAACAGAGAGAGAGACCCACAGAGAGAGATGTGGAGAGAGAGGGAGAGAGAGAGAGAGAGAGAGAGAGAGAGAGAGAGAGAGAGAGAGACTGGACTGATTGATTGTCTAGAGCAACGTTAGCCCCGTTAGCTGCTGTCCGTCCCATTACCAGAAATTCATCGGGATTTGTTCTTACTTAGACATACCGATTGGGGAATCTGCTATAATAAATGTGTGTAACGACTAAAAAATGTTAACTTTGCGAGAAGGATTGTAGTGACAGAGGTTGTCATGTCAAGAGAACGGTAACACACAGTTAGAATGGGGCAAGTTGCACACCTCCTGCAACTAGCCCCATTCATGTTGCACACCTCTTGCAACTAGCCCCATTCATGTTGCACACCTCTTGCAACTAGCCCCATGCATGCTGCACACCTCTTGCAACTAGCCCCATTCCTGTTGCACACCTCTTGCACCTAGCTCCATTCATGTTGCACACCTCTTGCAACTAGCCCCATTCATGTTGTGGCACACTGTTAAATAGCCTTATAACATTAAACTAACTGTAAATTTCACCTCATGCTTTCCCTCTGGTCACAGCCAGCCATTACGTTTCACGTAAGGAGGGAAAATATTATGATAGCGCTAGAAAAATAGCCATCGAGAACAATAAACTCCGCTTCGCCAGCATTTTTTGTTAATGCGACCAATCCTTTCATTCCTGTATCTACCCTTCACTTTCAGGTGCGTACCTTAAAACACTAGACGAACTTGAATAGGATTTAATAAACAACACAGGCTAGTCTGTTTAAGACATCAAGGTAGAGTGGGAAAGGCGATATAGAACTGGAGCAGCACCAAGATAAAGGGGTCAACAGGTAGTTTTTGATTAACCACACCAACAAACTAAAAAATAGTTCTAAAGCTGTTAGTGTTAGGACCTTTTCAACACAGAAAAGTCGTATCCGGCTCCAGAACTTGAGAAGATTCCACTTGAATCTCCATGGCAGAGTCATGAAAACTCTGAAAGGTCCAGAGAAAAATCCTTGCAGCCGGCGGGACTCGAACCCAGACAACAGGTGCTGTGAAGCCCCCCCCCCCCCGAAACAAACTCAATTCAACCTTATATTACTAATGTTTGAAATCGTATAGTAAGACTGTGCGTCAAATTAGCAAGTATCGCGTTTTGGTGAGACAAATCCGAGGAATTGTCGAAATTAGAAACGGGTCGAAATCAGCTCACACTACCCCAGAGTGAAAACACCCTCATTACTCCGTCGACGCGTTATATAGCACGGTGACTGGTGTGAGTGGTGTAGGAGAAAGGCATGGAGATAATTACTGTCATATCGACATGCCAGAAATAGAAGACAGATTTAGTTAATGGAACAGAGAGAAAGGAGATCCCCCACAAGTCGCTTGGCGGCTATTAATAAATCATGTCGTTAATTGGTCTTAATAGGTTCTTATTCCATCTATTAGTATGGAAAGTACGTTCAGCTTTGTGACAACTGAATTTAGAATTGGAGCCGGCACTGACAGGAATGATAAAATGATATCAAAGAAAACTAGCGTAGAAAAGAAGAGTTAATTGTTTTGGCGACAGTGGGAATAGAAGCGACATATATATCTGTATATATCACTAATAAACGAAATCCTTTAAAATTAAGGGTGATTTCAAGCGGTTAAAAAAGGTTGGTCATTGGTATAATCATTGTTATAATGTAATGTCCGGGCAAAATTAAATCCTACCACAAAGGTTACAGTGCGTTGATCACCTGCGAAGATCCAGAGAAATCCAGCCTCATTGTGCTGGCCCTACACTGTAATGGCAAAAGGGAACTGGATAAGAAAGAATAATGTAATGACCATGCATATCTTCCCTGGGATACACCGGATGGTTATAGAGGTAGAGACATGGTAGGTAAGAATGCATTTTGGAACGGACTATAGAATTCTCCCAGTTCGTTTAGAGCTGAGGGGAGACCACAAGGGCTATATTAATTTGTTTATTGGCGTTGCTAATGATTGATACTGCTCAGTGTAATGCTCATGGTGTCAAAAAAAGAGTTGTGGGCACAATGGGCTAATCACCCGCTTATCTGAATTTCTTTGATCCACAGCAATTTCCAACCCTGTGTTTAGCCATGCTTACTGGTCGGGATGCCTGCATTTATGTCGGGTATCGTATGTGCCTTTTATGGCTCGAAACGTGGTTGGCCCCAACACTGCTCTGCGGCATTAATGGGGTTTGATCAAACAAACAAATTATCGAAATCTTCGCACGGCTTACTTTGTGTGTAAATATATTGTGTAGATAAGCGACTTGCTTCCTCCTGAACCGCGCAAGGGCTCGTTTCATATCATCGATAGAAATATCCAAATTGATTTCATGTTTAATTTTCTTTGACGAGACCCATTTACAGCTCAATCAATACACCATTCATTTTAATATCATACTGAACATAAGGCTGGCCCCAATACTGCCTTGCGGGTTCGATCAAACAAACAAATAAACGTGTTTACGAAAGAGGAAAATCCATCATATAAGAGTAAAATGAGAGAAAGAAAAAAGAAGAGGAGAGACAAGAGAAGAAACGTGAAAGTACGTCCCTCGAGTTATAAATTATGGATTGGTGATGAAGAGTGAGCCTCAAAGCCACACAACTGATTAATTCTCTTTGCACGAGCTAATGGTCTTTGATGGAACTTATCTTCCATGGCTTGATGCCTCGCCCTTTATCCTGTCCATCGACGTCACTCGCTGTACTGTACCAAGGCCATCTTGACTGTACGCATCGTCTATCCTTCACTCATCGCCCTCAAGCAACGTTTGCCTGTACTGACAACCTTTCACCTCGGGTAGGATGTGAAGAGTTTCGACAGCTTGCTAATTTCGACGCCCCTTTTGATTAGATCCACTATGGCCTCAAACGGAGTAGCATCACATCTCACTCACATTCTCGTTGCTCTTCTTGGTGAAGACTCAGAAAGTCAATAAAAACCATTTCACGCGTACGGAGTGCGTCCGTTTTCCCTTGTTTGTGACTTTGTCTTTGGTCGATGAAAGTTTACAATCCTAACTTGGAATAAAAGGCAGAAAATTGTGAAAGTGCCAGAAAAAGTGATCTGTCGACAGAGTTGGGATCAAACCCACACCTGCAAACTGCGACTCCGCCTAAGCTCAGTTGGTAGAGCGCGTGTGTCACTAACATCTCTAGCGAGGCGGCGTTGCCGTTTGCAAGCGCCGTGGGTTCGATCCCCATAGTAAGCAAAACCACTTTTATTCTCATCTGTGGCTGTTTTTTCTGGCACTTTTTTCTTACTTTCATTGATGCCATTATCCTTGTTAGTGCCTGCTCCCCAATGGGATGAAAATCAAGTGATAACCATAATATTAATTAGATGGTAGGTTAATCAGAGTGTATGTTTTATCACACTTCACCAATACGTGTTCATTATAATATTATAATTTTCATGTCATTTAAGCCAACAAATGAAAAACAATGAGAGTAGTTAGCAGTGATTTGACATAAAAAAGAGCGGATACACAGAGAACGCTTGACGCTTGGGATGGGGATAAGAATAATTGGGTGCAGACAGTTTTAAAGAGATGATCTCCATTTGTTATTTGTCTAAGCATAAGCAATAAGCGTTCTCTCTGTTGCCGTCCATAGAAAGGGCTTGGGACCTCCACATCCAAAAACCAACACAGTCGTTAAGTCGGCTAACCCGTTGATGGATGCGTCATAAAATCTGTCATCTTTTATATTATCCACTCAATCGCCGAGGTGAACGGCTGGTTGTTTCGGTAGCGGTTTTCGGTTTTTTTCTTCGGGTCTTCATCACATCATCAGCCGTTATCATTCCCATCGTTGTTATCTTCAATATCGTCACTTTTACCACCCAACTCTCGCCACATTTAGCACCGTGACCTTTACCATTGCTTTAATCACCATCGTTACCTTCCTCCTCCTCCTCATCATCATCATCATCATCATCATCATCATCATCATCATCATCATCACCGTCATCATCATCATCATCATCATCATCATCATCATCTTCGTCACCATCATCATCATCATCATCATCATCACCATCATCATCATCATCTTCGTCACCATCATCACCACCATCATCATCACCACCACCATCATCATCACCACCATCATCATCGTCATCATCTTCGTCACCATCATCGTCATCACCACCAACAACAACAACAGCAGCAAGCGTAAAATCTACAACAGAGCGATCATTGTCGTCGTGAAGCTGTCTTTATTTTCACTAGACTATCATTTCCCACATGAAAAGGTTGACCAATGTATTCACGAGCCCTTGTTATTATTACACCACAATTCATCACCGACCATTTCACCTTTCAAGGGTCAATGACCTTCTCATGGGCGCGGCTGGGTCCCATCAATCACAGACAACTAAGAACTAAGAATATGAAGGGATCTTCTTGTTATTCAGCCCCGCCGAAGAGAGTCCATTGCATTTGCCCGTAAATTCGAGTAGATGTTCCTATTTGGACAACCGAATACTTAACCAAACATTAACTAACTAAATTGCTCCCAGACGAATGGCTGTTTTTCAGTAACATCACAAGCTGTGAATAAATGTCTGGGAAATGTTAGAATGGCACCGTGTATTGTGTGTCCTTAAGAGCCATTAAGGCTCATAGGGCCGGAGCTTAACCCGGTTTCGGTTGCGTGAAGCGGACAAGTGACAATTGGTCACTTTCTGGATAGGGCGCTGGTCTGTCGCAGAATACTTTCCCGAGACTCGTTTGAGAATTGGTACCCATTTCTACACCTGGGTCGAGTGAGGCAAACGAAGTAAAGTTTCTTGCCCAAGGAAAAAACGAAGTGCCTGAAGCCGGACTCGAACCCACGACCCTCGCCATGGAAGTCCGTAGTCTAGACCACTCGGCCACCTCGCCTCCTATTCTGTGTATAGTGACAAACAAAAGTTTTAAAATCTTGAGTCATTTCACTAAAGATGATAAATACATATTATGATAAGCGACTCGGCGTGTTCCACTATATTATAATGAGCGAGGACCATTAAGAGTTGTTTTCCCTGAATTGGTGAGATTATTTCATTCAAAGGTGCTTCACTTCATTGTCAGATTTTGATAGATGGCAAGAGCAAAGTATTTTGAATCAAACATCGGCAAACAAAGGGACATCACTCTCCTGCTGACTTAGGTAAAACTGCTCGAGTCGTTTATCTTGTTATTGACAATCTTTGACTTCACGAGCCCATCACTATATCTCTTTATAACATAATTTGACTTTTTATCACCGCCAAGTCCGTCCAGCCTTTTAACATCTTATTCAGATAATTACCTGTAACATCAAAGCACCACCTCAAAGGTGTATTCAGGTAGATAAAATGAGAAACCCTCAAGTAGTATATTATCACAGACCCAGGTTGTTGACCCTGTTAAAGGCATCACTTTCTTTTCTTTTATTTTACCAAACTCTTGATCTATTTACTGGCACTCTAAGAATAATATTTCTTTTTTTCCGTTCGTTATAACATGATCTGCGGAAAGGCGACCTGATAGGTTCACCGGGTACTAATCTGTACCTAATGATCTCAGGTTGTGTTCAATGGCGAGGCTATAACATCGACCCCGTGTGTAGGATAACAATCATTATTTTGTTTTCACATCGAAAGCAAAAACATGCTTCGTAGCGTAGTGGTAACGCTTTCGCCTCGTGAGCAGAAGGTACTGGGTTCGAATCCCGGCGGCTATGTGGATATCTTTTTCTTTTGAACTTTCTCTGACCCCGTGGATTCCCTATGGAACCAAGTCCTATCGGTCGGAGATAGACTAAGATAGACTAAGATAGACTAAGATAGACTATAGATCAGAAGCCCTGCTTTTGATATAATCTATAATGTGTTACTAAGGGCTTAGAACGAACACCTTTAAAGTATAAACCTTTTAACAGATTGTCACTTTCTGACAATATTTTGTTGTCATATGGAAATTGAAACTACACTGAATGTGTGTGTGTTTGCGTGCGTGCGTGTGTGTGTGTGTGTGTGTGTGTGTGTGTGTGTGTGTGTGTGTGTGTTTAGCTACTGGCAAATAGGGTCACATTAGTTGTACATTAAACTAAGGGCAGCGCGTATGGGATGAGCATGCGAATCATAGTTTTATCGGGATGCTTCGTGCAAAAAATGTTTTGTTGAATTCCACAGGCAAAGTAATTTTGTTTCCGTGTCCCTGAACACTAAAATAAAAAAATACTTTGAGTGGACAAAACCCAGTTAATCAAAATTCACTTGGAGTATGTTTGAATTAAGTTTATAGATATGTCGACCGGAAATGCTTTTCGGCCGCTGCAATTTTACAGTGAGCTGGCAATTAGAACGCCGCTTATTCCTTTGTTGGAAACTGCTTTCCTACAGCATGTGAATAATCACCTTCATTAATGTTTGATGATAACATGGAGAGAGACGGCAGATTTGTCTCACTAAATGATATACAGCATTTTCGTTCTGCCTTGATGAATAGTGTTCATTGCGAAAACACCCGAAGCGATTTAAAAACGAAAGCGGCAACTGACCTAAGCATGGTTACATATCCTATCAGTCTCTCTGGTGGGGCTCCGCCGCAAATAATATATCACCCCTTGGTGAATGTAGAGATACACACAGAGACCGTCCTTCATTGTCTCTGTTAAATCCAAATGTATCACACTTTTTGTATCTGGAGCCCTATTTTTGTTTATATTGTGAGGTCTGAACTTAAGTGGCAGGCCCTGCTGAATGGAGATCACTGTGGAATCGCTCGAAGCAATCGACTGGCTGAGCGTCTTCAAATTGAAAGAGACATCTAGTTATATGATATATCATAATATATTTGGAAACACTTTTTGTCAGAAGCACTGACAGCCTTGTGTTTAGGAGTACTGTCAACTGGTCGTCGTAACTACTTTGTGGCAGGTTCGAACCCCACTGATGACCAGTGTTTGTTTTTGTTTTCTGACTTTTTCAAAAACAAAACTCTATTATTTTGTTTCTTCGTTCTAGTTCTTTTTATCGCGGTTTTTGTTTGTTTGTTTATTCATCAATTAATATTTAACTAAAATGTTATTATCACTGTTTGCCTCCCGACCCCCCCCCCCGCCCCACACACACACAGACCCTAACACCACCCCAAGAGATAAGTAGCAAGTGTAGTATTTGTTACTATCTGAATTGGCATTTCCGTATTGTATTTGATTTCTAGATATTCGTATATTTTGAAAGTAGATATGTATATTATGTAATTACAATTCGACAAAAAAAGAATGCACGTAGAAGAGGGAGGAGGCGCTACACCTGTTCAAATCACTTTTTCCCCTTCTCTATGCCTGTTAAGGGTTGGTGGTTTTTCCGCTTTCACATCAGATACAATTCCGGTAGCATACATTATTTTTTTCCCAATCCTCTTGAAAACAGATTTTTTTAATGTTACAGGAGATCATTAATTTGCCTATGATCGTATTGATTGATCGAGAAAATTGGATTTTTTTCCATCTCAGAACATGACACTCTGGTGTAAAATCTGACCTGTAAAGACAAGCACAATGAAATGAGGGCTGCAGGACGTGATGGACCAAAGGGTGAAAAAAGAGAGAAAATATATGTAAGAGATTCCAAAGGACAAAAACAAACAACAGGAACGTAGAACGTTTCGGGTAAAATCCTTTCTCAGCTAACAACTGACATTACTCTTTAAGGCCATACACCATCAGCTGACCATCGTCATCCCGCCACACTTCAATCTTCGACTCCATAACGCCACAAGACAAAACCACCCGTTAAAATTCAACCAACCCATAGCAAGGACAGACTCGTACCGCTGCAGCTTTTCC
>JARBEQ010242896.1:8455-21179 GCA_030265355.1 Tritonia tetraquetra | reverse complement strand
CCCCCCACCCCCCCCCCCCCCCCTTTTTATTCAAGTGCCGATGGCTGGTTCTTTTGGGTTGGGTTCTCCCTTTAATGGTCTTCTTTCATTTCTCCCCGTTCAACATCATCCCTGTACGGTAACATTGTATCATTGCTGTAACTGTCGCCCTGCCACCGTCTTGCAGACAACAATAATCATATCAATTCATACCCTTCGCAGTCTGCTTGACCGCAACTTTCAATTCAATGTTCCCACTGTCCACGGTAAATATCCGGAATACCGGTTTTGGCGCTGAAATGTTTCATCTATTATTCTATTATCTAGCAACACAAAATTAATATTTCATTTTGTCAAAATCGATCGTGGGGAGAAAAACCCCCACCGAATTAAAACCAGCTTGAAATTGCAAACTGGGGTATGGAAGATCAATGGAATGTCTCTTCGTGAGAAATAGTGGGCGTGTTAGATACAACTAGGATACGATATATTGGTGGGAGTGGAAGAAAAGATAGGCTAACTTGAGTTAACAAGAGGTTGTTCTTCTAAGAAATATAAATTTTAGGTTACGCGTCATTAGTCATTTCAAATTGAGTTCGATAGAGTAGGATTCAGGATTGAATTGCATAGCTGTGACGTAAGATATCCATAGGGGTTAACTGAATGACTTGTTCGATCGAGTCCTAATTTTTATGTCACTTTGACTTTTCGTTTCTCGTTTACATACAAAGTACAGAATCCGAATTTTTATTACTGTAGTCGAGGTTGCTTGGTTTAGCGATACTCTGTACTCTTGAACATTTTGACTCGACACTGCTAAGATACCGAGCTCTGATACTATTTGTTTCTCAAAACGAACGCTTTTTTCATCAAACCTACTTCACTGGTCCTAGATCATTCGAAACGTTGCTATAACTACAATTGAAACACCAAAAGTGCCTTTAATTTTCATAGGTTTGGGGTTTGACAATAACTCTTTAAAATTTAACATTTTACCTACATATAACATGTATAATATTAACAATGATCTGTTATATAATTGACTAACTCCTGACGTGTTACAAATTCAAACTACGTTAGGCTAAGTAAACCCAGCCCACCAGTCTCCAACTCAAGTGTTAAAGCACTTGTCCTTTAGCAAACAAAACGAGAAGCAATACATGTGAGATTGTGCGTATTTTTGGTTTAGACGTGTCTTATGCTTATGTTATTTGCAGCCCACAGGACTCGTAAAGGAAGACTTTCTCTAAAATACAAAAATTGTATGTTTTTTTTCCAACCAAAAAAAAAAGAATTATTAGATCTTGATTTCAGCGACCGAAGATTATTTGCAGAAAAAACAACCAACAGAACCACAATGGGTGAAAGTTAAATTTTAAAGGAGAAAACTTCAAAAGCCGGGGGGTGGGAGAAACAATTGATGTGTGAATAGCATTTATAGCACTTGATGTGTGTTCACAGTTCACAGCAACGTTTCTCGACAAACATTGCTTGATACCATTAGATATATAATATATGTGTTGTACGATCAATATATGTCATGTCGTTTCGTGCTCTTTGAATGATTGAGCAAGCTTATGTATAATAAATGAATGAGGAGGAAACCAGAAAGTAAATATAGCTAAGTCATTGAAAAATTAAGAGGAAAAAAATCACATAAGCGTTACAAGTGGATCTTTTCAAAGACAGTAATGTCTTTTCCAAGTTATCGTTATGAGCTTGGAAACATTTTAAGATGATCTTTTGGGGAGAATATGTTTCATCAAGTTTAATTATTCTTTATCAAGGGCAAAAAAGGACAGATTTTGCTGACGATGATGTCAAATGAGAAATCGTTATAAAATCAGACCGAGTACAATATTGCTCATAGTAGTCGTAATCGTTTATCGTTGTATCAAGATCACTGACTTCACTCAATCAAGCAAATCTTCTAACGTGGCCGAAGCCGACAACGATTTCCTACCACGCCAAGCCAAGAGGTGTGTGCATTGTTTGTGAGAATGTCAAGTTAGAAAATGTATTTTGATAAATGCGTTTTATAGAGTACCGTTTGGTTGGAAAGCACGATCAATTAAGCAGTGAGAACAGTAAATTGGTTAGATTTTATAGGTTGCATTTTTTACTCAGGTGAAATCGGCGTTGGTGTGTGTGTGAGAACTTCGAGAATTTAGACCAAGGTATCGAGCCGAGCATTGCAATTTTCTTCGAAAATATTTTGCTGAATTTGTGAAATAGTTTGATGATTTTGACGTCTTTCTTGTCAAATTTATTGAGATAATTTTGCAAAGGACAGTGTAGCGTGCCCCCCATGCTTTTGTTGACAAACATGATAATACTTGTTTGTTTGTAGTCTAGAGAGTGTTAGTGGAAAAATAATGTCAACTTGTTTAGCCTCAGCATTGCCCAAGCCATGAGAGTGTCATTGTTTATGACTATGAATTATAGCATTTCAATGCGTGCTTCCTGTGATATTTCTTGAATAGACCCTTGTGCTACAATATTTGTATATTTCGATGTAATTTTGGGTGTCTGGCCGCACATATTATACTTTATTAGCCTGCTCTCTTAGTTGGCTATATTTAGCGATTGCGTTAGAGACTGCAGAAGGGTAGAGGCGTCTCATTATCAGCACCATGGACAATAGGTTACATAGCTCGACAGCACACTCATGTGTCTGTCCTTGATTTTTTTACTTGTTTCTGTGGTGTTGCTGGCCCTACATATTTTTTTTGTAACCTACTGGGCAAGACCCTTCTACCTAGAGTTATAGGATCTTTTGTAGACGAACGAGGTGACTATTCAGACTCCAGTCAGCCTATGTGTACCACATGTAGTTGGAGGCGGTTTCAACTAAGAAGCGCGCAGGCACTGCATGTAGGGCGGTGACCTCTAACTACCTCTACCATTTACTATTAATAGCAATCATACCGTAACCACAGTGGCTCTACCCTTGAGATTCATGTAGAACCCCCTTTGATACCACAGTGGGTTGATCACCTGCTTGGCTTAATATCTTGATCCAGAGAAATCCAGCCTCATAGTGCTGGCCCTACACTGTAATGGTAAAAAAGGGAATTGGATGAGAATGAAAGAGCAATCATACCCGAGAAAACCCGGTCAAATCAGATAACAATACTCCCAAACTGACAATGTGGTTGCTTGGCGTCACTATCAATCGATAAACGCATGTCAACCGCTTTGTTCTCATATACAGCTCTCACTTTCACTGTGTAGTTGGGAGTTGCAGAGCCACGATTTTGACTTCCTGACTAATGAGCGGTACGGGATTGTTTGGGAGAATGTCAGCTTAGAAAAATGTATATATATGCCCCTGATTTATTAATAATACAAGGTAATCTGGTTTTAGTGCCAAGGTGAAAAATCTTGTCAGATGCTTCAGTCGTTAACTGAACTGCTTTAAAAAATGTTTTTTATAAAAATATATAAATGGGTTCTATTTTTTGTTCTTCACAGACCTAAGTGGCCATCACATTCTCCAAACAGGTGGAGAGGGCTACCAGTAGAGCATTGTGCCAGTCAGTGAGCCATTTGAAAACCAGAAAATGGAAAACAATAACGCTATTGCAGCCAAGTCGGAGCTTGAGGGCGAGACTAAAATTGAAAATGTCAAGCCGACTGCGGAGGAGAATGATTCATCCCCGAACTCCGGGAATAGAGGTTTTCGCTACAACAGGCGACGTCAGCAGTTCCGCAGAGAGGTCAATCCTGAAGATGGTGAGTTAGCATTTCAAATACATTAGTCATCTATCGGGACAGTGCAATTTCTCCATGATTCGTCGAGATCCTATGTTGGATCTCTCTTGTTTCACTCTTTTGGTTGAATCTTCGGAATCTGCAATGGTAGCATTTCATAAGGTTGGAGCAATTTTAGTCTTTTGAATACCAAGTGGATTTTTAGGTATGACTAAGGTGGTGTTAGGTACCAAGGCCTTTTGCCTAAAAGTGCTACAAATACCATTTTCTGGAGCTTAGCATCAACCTGTCAATGAAGACTTAAAACATTGTGAAGATTACATTTCTTCACGAAATTTGATCAAACTTCCACAAAGCGTTCTGTACCTGGTTACCTGTAAAGGAAAGAATTGTATAAGATCTGCATGACTATTTTCAAATGCATTAATAATTTAGCGCCAATATATTTAACTGATTTTATTGAATTATATACTCCTGCCAGAACCCTTAGATCGTCATTTGATAAAATATCTTTACGAAAACCTGTTAAAAATAACAAATCTGATGGGTATAGATCACTGTCATTTTTTGGCCCAAATGTTTGGAACCAGCTTCCACAAAGCATAAGAGAAATAACCTCTGCCTTGCCATAAGGCCAGATTGAAGCACCATTTATTTCTAAAATCATATATGTTATAATTTATGTAATCCCACCATGCAATGTACGTGTTTGGTTGCTTGTGTGTGTGTGTTTGAGGGTGTATGTGTGTGTTTTACAAGGTCGATGTTATCACTCCTTGCATGCTTACTTATGTAAAGAAGAGCACTTTGCGTGGATATGCGCTATAAAAATGCCATTCATTATTATTATTATTAATTTGTTTTGCAATAGATTTGCATATATGGAAAAATAATGATTGAAAAAAGATGAGCTCGACGACTCATCAATCCAAGGTCTAATAATGATCCTGAGAGAGTTATAATAGTAAAATCCACTGACTGGGCGCAAATGTTAAAATTCCCTCAAAAACAGTCGAACCCCGAACCATGGTGAAATCATGATCCGATCGTTGTTACTGTTTGTATTATCACAAGGAATCCCCCTTCATAGCTCCCGGTGTAAGGGAGATAACTGGGGAAACCGAGCCGGCGACCTGGTTCACTGTTGGTATTTCAGGGCACTAACACCCTTGTGTATCGGCGTCTCAAATAGCTGCTGGTACTGTAATACTAGGTGATGTTAGTTGGGAATGAGTTGCTATTATTGTAGTTCGTGTTACAATATTATAGAGTGTTAATCTGTGAAATGTCATCTTTTTTATTTCTAATGATTAGAAACTGGAAAAGCGGCCATTCGAAGGAAAATATGGGACAATTTGGAAGACAACAATTTGGTTTCTGCTCCTCGACCCTGCCACTACAGGATTCCAAACTTTGAAGTAAGTCATTCCTTCTTAGTTGGATTTATTAGGCCTGGATTAGTAACTAATTTAGCTGGCTGTTCATGCATTTGAAAAAATCAATTTATATTGATTCAACCTTTGATTTCACCTTTTCCAGTGAAAGTTTGTCTTTTTAATAATTTTTTTTACATAGACACGTCATTGTTTGAATCCAGGATTTATTGTTTTAATTGTCTCATTACATTTCCTGACACATGCCAATCCTCTTTGAGCTGTTTTTCTTTGTCAATTTAACTCACTTGAGACTGAGCAACTTTTAGCCATACAACCCCCCAGGACGGAGGTTTTTGGGTACATTAAAAAACTTATTGTTTCAAAAGTTACCAAGCAATGCTATTTTCACAAATTATTTACACGTAATAAATTTTTCTTTTAAAGTTTACAGAATGAATCTATCTGTAACTTTTCAAAATATAATTTTTTTTAATTTGGGCAAAAATTTGTCTTGGCAGAATTTTTTTCACTCCCATTCACCTTATTCATACACCTAAATCATGAAAATACAAAAAAAATATGAATTCTAATCATCCAGTTGAGATACAGAAAGAAGAACGAAATTCGCCACAGTAGCCTGTCACACTTTTAATCAAAATACAAGACCCAAAATAATTAAAAACTATACTATACCGAAATAACAAAAGAAAAAGTGGCTGCTCTATCGGTTGGTGATGGCAGACACACTAACGCCATGATTATAATGAAACTGTGGGGTGGTAAAGACTCAGGCATTCTCCGCGTGACTCGTTATTTTGGATTGAGCGCCTATCACGCATTACGTACGTGACCCGTCTCAAGTGAGTTATGTAGAGTAATTGAGTCATTATATTATCTTTGTATCATTATTTACAGGATCAAATGTCTTTTGTCTGTTTATTCTATTGTTTTTATCTCTGTTGTTAGGCTATTTCTTTCACCTTTGGATCCTTTTATTCAATCACTGCTTTGGTGACTTAAACTTAATGAAAAATTGTTTTCCTCTTTATCGCCAGGGAGCATCAGCAGCTGCTGACCATCTGAAATCTTTGGATGAGTTCAAGAATGCTCGTACCATCAAGGTCAATCCTGACAAGGCACAGGAACATGCTCGCTTCCTCGTCTTGGAGGTAATAAAAAGAAAGATGAAAATAGAACATTTTTTTAGTAGGATCATGCCATATATTTTAAACACGGAACCACAGAAAGATGTATTTTACATGAAACAGTAAATCATATATTATTTCAACCTCAAATTGCTATTTAATTTCGTACCGATGCATTTTCTCATTATTGGCCTAAGAAAGAAGTCATAACTAGTCCCCGAAAGAGCCTGGATTGTTTGGGTTCATTATTGTGTTTGTTGCGAATGGTGATGGAGTTCCCTTTTGTTTACACAGTTCCGTCAAGAGGAACATTACCCATTTGTATTTTGTTGTGAAAAAAATAGAGATGAAACTTTTAAAAAAGCCTAGTAGATATTTAGTGTTTGGATGTTTTCCATTTCCCTCTTTGTTTATTCTTTGTCTGTTTTTATTTACCAATTTCCATGATTTATTTTTCAGGATGAAAAGGAGCTCGTTCTTCTCAACCAGGTAATTGTTTTCTCTATAATCCAACATATCAACTTTCCTTTTTTGCTTGTCAATCTCTTTTCTTGATCATGTCACTTATGAAGCAACTGTTAAAGCCATTTTATAGAAATAGCATTTTGTAAAGGGGGTCCCAGTGGTGCAAAGGTATGGTTCTCGCCTCTGAAGCGAAGGGTACTGGGTTCGTTTCCCGGCAGCGACAGGTATTTTTCTCCTTGAAACTTGGTGAAAACCTATATGCCACTCCCCTGATCCTAGTCCTATCGGAGGCGGATGAATAAACTCATAGAGGTCCTGTGTGTACGTTGTGCATGTTAAAGAACCCGTAACAGTTAAAAATTGAGTGGGCCGCTGTCCGGGCAAAATTAATTCCCACCACAAAGGTCACAGTGGGTTGATATCTTGATCCACAGAAATCCAAATCCAGCACTCATAGTGCTGGCCCTACACTGTAATGGTAAAAGGGAACTGGACAAGAAAGAAAGAAAGCACTTTGTAAAAGTTTCTCAAATGTTTGGTAGGTTAAGAGATTTGATCTATTTTTTTCTTCAGATTTTCATAATAGCGTTATATGTTATATTCATGTAATTTCTCTCAGATATATTTTTTAAATGTTAATAAAGGTTATTGTGAGGATGAACCTGTCCTGAACATTTTTTCTTCACCAAACCTTGGGCCTGGTTTTAGAAATTAAAATAGAAACTCTGGGTGTGGAGGACCCTCTGGGTGTGGGTTGTTAAGGCTCACTGCCTTTGTGGTTTACCTGGAATAAAAGAGGCAAGGAACGTGTCAATTTCCAAATAGGTTAAAAGCCTCTCTTGGCGACAGGTCTTAATCGAATTGTTTGAAAGCTCTACTCATTTTCGTGTTATTTGTTCTGTGTTTATTGTCTGTTAGTCAAGGAAGGGCGTTGTTGCCCGAAATGTTCTACGCCCCTGTCCTCAGAAGTTTACACATTTTTATGATTTTTACATCTTTCATCTATCCTGATGGCCATGTTCTTTATTCTTTCAACATTATTGTTTTGATGCTAATGAGTTCCGTACCATTCAAAGGACGATACTGATTGTATTGCTTTTGCCTTTTGCTCTGTACTATTTGTATTGAATATTAATTCATGTAGGACAAATAGATCCAATGTTTTATTTTGAGCTGAGAAAGTTGTAACTGCTATAAGAATTAATTTGTATTGTGTCTGTTTCTCACAGAATCAGAAAGATTTGATGGTGCCAACACCTGAACTGAAATCTGGCTTGTTGAATCGTGTGGTCCCTCCAGAGGGGGCTAACAAAGAGGAGTTAAGGCATTGCTGCACAACCCAGGTAATTTGTGATAGAACACATATTTCATCACTTATATTTTCTATTTGTTTTGACTAGTGTAGGTATAAATCATCCTTGGCTTAGGTTCATGGCCCAATTTTGTTTTCTTTAAAAAAAATGATTTCAATATCTTATACCAAGGTTGGATAACTAACCACTAACACTACTGCTGCTACTACTACAGTCGACTCCGCTTAATCGCAAAAGCAGCTTAATGGCAACATTTCCCAGGAAACAGAATTGATTCTATATAATGGTCACTGGTTAATCGCAACTCACTTCAGATAATTGCAAAATCGGTGACACCTTGCCCGCATTTTTGGTTGGCTTTTCCCTGCGTTCACACATTGCTATAATGATCGCATGTCCAGACTTGCCGTTTATACAGATTTTTTCCTAAGATTTACTGTGGATTCTGCACTGTTTGGCATTCTTTTGGCGTGCAATTTTTTTTCATGCTTGTGTTTTGCATAATTCGATGTCCTTTACTATATGCGTGTACGCACCGAGAAGTTTCGGTTACTGTTGTCATTTTCTCACTGTGCAACACCTCTTTTCCACGACTGATCAGTGTGTAGTTTTTATAAAGACTTTACCTGTCACTGTCACATACATAGCCTTCTACGCTCGAACTCGAACACTCAATGTTGCTGTTGACACACATGTACACTTTTCATGATTACGTTACAGGGCTCCCATTCCTCTTAAGATCAGCTAATTTGGATTTAAGAATTAATTGTCACAGGATTTAATAATTAATTGTCTTGTTACCATAGCCGCTGGGTCGTTTGGGGTTACAGGCAGTCCGTTGACAAGTCTTTGTAGTGTAGCAGCTACTAAACTGTTCGACTCACGGTCCCGTCCTCGTAGGGTAGCAGTAACGTATTCGCTTTGTGCGTAGACAGTGTCCTGGGTTCGAATCCTGGCAGCAATATGGGGATTTTTTTCCTTTGGACTTTCTATGGCTCTGGGAACAAGAACGACGTCCTAGTAGGAAGCTCATCTTTCATAAATTACGTCTCCCTCAGTTACAAGCTGATATACATTACTACATTGAATACAGAGTAAAGATTTGGGTATTTGGGAAAGCATGACGCCTTTTAACGATAACATTCAGGGTTTTTTCGAAATGGCGTACCATGTGTATGCTAGCGAAAACACGTATGTGTATATGCCGTAATGTTTGATTGACATATAGTGTGTATAAATAATCTTATTATGTCATGTTACATATTATTATATTGGATGTTTCTTTGTCATACCGGTTTTGGGCTGAAAATACAGATTGTTTTAAAATACTATGGTAAGGAGAGGTGCATGCCTGATTGGGGACTTCGTGGCGTAGCAATTAAAAATACTATGGTAAGGAGAGGTGCATGCCTGATTGGGGACTTCGTGGCGTAGCAATAACACTTTCGCCTTGTTAGCATAAGGTACTGGGTTCGAATCCTGACAGGGACGTTGGAATTTTTTTCCTTTGAACTTTCTTTGAGTTTCATGGCTTTGACCCTGTGCATTCCATTGGAGAGAGAGAGAAGAGGGTGTTACTCGCCAACTAAACACCAATGATGCTGGGCAAGTGGTCAGACAAAGAGATGTGAGTCCCGGGCACGGGGCCAGAAATAGCGGCGATGCGATTATACATAACGTGTGGGACGCGGGTTAAGATGACACCTACCTTTATTTTTCTTTCTCCTTTATCATTTCCCGGTTTACTTCTGGATGTCAGGTTTATATAATGCACAGCTGCCAACCGTTACCTCCTGGAGAAAAAAGATAAAGGTCTTGAATTTAAGAGTAAATCTAGAAAAATAGATTTTTGAAGCAAAATAAGCGATCAGCGTAGACGTTACGCGCGATTAGAAGTCATTTTCTGTGAAATCACAAATTTGACGGAATTATTTGTTGACCCATGGTTTAGTTCCTATAGGTTTACCCTCAAATCACATCTCTTTATAATGGAAATTAATTGACATGGTGGTGAAAATCATTGTCACTTATAGAGTATTAATCAAATGAGGTCATGTTTATTTCCAGGGAGTGAAGGAAAACAGCAAGGAGATTGGACTGGAGGACAAGATTAGTTTGGACTTGATTATTGTGGGGAGTGTGGCCGTTTCCAGAAATGGTACAATTTGATTCACTTGATTAGTACATTATTTATTAATGATGGTCCAGGGAGCTGGTGAGTCTAGTATGAAATTATTATTTCAAAGGAAAAAGATTTGATTGACAATAGCTTGTACTTTTATGGTCGTCAACTGATTAATGCCATTCCAGGCTTGGAAGATCTGTTCAGACTATGAAGAAATATACTACAATCTCGTTTTCTTAAGGTCTGTTTTGAATTGTTGGCAATGACTGCACATGTAGAGTAATAACTTTGATATTTTTCCACCAGGCTCTCGCATTGGCAAAGGCAAAGGTTATGCTGACCTGGAATATGCCATGATGCGTACCATGGGGGCTGCCAATGCAAACACTGTGGTCGTGACTTCTGTGCATGATTCTCAAGTTGTTGAAATCCCAGATGATTTGGTATGTAGTCTTACATTGCTTTTTGCAAGTTTCTTTTAAACTCTTTATTTCGTTTCCCTTAAAGGATCTCGTATTCCACATTCCGATATTCGTAGTCCTTTTCCATGCATGAGTCGTCACCGTGTAATCAATCTGTGAGTCAGGCAAGCACCTATTTCTTTGAATCAATTTGATTCGGACAAGTAGGAGATTACCCCACTGTACCATAGATAAGTGGTGGTGTTGCCAGCTCAGGGCCCCTTACCAGGCCCTGTGACCTCTTAGTCTGGATGTTCATTTGAGGCCTTCCCAATATGGTTGTGCCTTCAAAATCATGACACCAGCCAAACCTCTCCAGGGTGGGTCCCAAAGGAAAGGACTGCTTATTTTCATTAAGTGTTTATTGGTTTGTTTTACCTACTAATACTGATGTGTGCGTTGAGTAGTAATAGCGATCAGTGGTGCTATTGAATTTTCTCCAACCTATTCTCTTTGTACGCAGAGGGTTCTGGGTTCGAGTCCTGGTGACATGAGGATTTTTTCCTTTTGACTTATGGAATCAAGTCCTATAATGCTATAAACTGTTGGTCTGGCCTTTGATCTGAATTGAATGATGAGTTGTCAAGGGTGTTAAATGTATAATATTTGACATTTCATTGTTTCCAACTTTTGACAGGTGGATGAGCATGATATAACAGTGGATTACATCATGACGCCTACAGAATTGATCAAGACCAACGCTAGTCGACCTCGTCCCTCAGGGGTCACTTGGAGCCACTTGGCAGTCAACAAGTTTTATCAGGTACTCATAGTTTAGCTTTCTTTCTTTCTTTATCAATTCCTATTAAACACTTCAGTCTCATTTCTCATAGTTAGCAGTCATCTCAATTAGCACTCAATTCATTTTTGTCCTATTTTTTTGCTAAGGCTGAACTTCCATTTTATAACGAGATGATTTAATAAGAGCCTGTCTGGAGTGATGTGAAAGACCTAGCCACTAAATGTTTCGACTTTGTGAGATTGTTATATTTTGTTGTTGTTGTTTCCAGATTCCTGTGTTGCGTCAACTTCGTAAGAATGAGCGTGATGATGGTAAGGATGTCCTACTGAAGGACCAGAAGGAAGAGGATGAGGACCCCGTAGATGCTATGGAGCCACCACGTCCTCGCCGCTATGTTCGCTATTATCAGAATGCTGGAGGATTCAGAGGAGGAAGAGGAGGTCGTCCTTATGGCGGGTAGGTCTATACATTAGACTAAAAGTGAATGTTGTACAGTAAAAAGAATTTATATTTTATTGTCGGACAAAAAACGAAAATGTTTCGGGTGCAATACTTAAGTCTCGGAAATCTAATTGTTAAAATATCACATCTTCAAATAGCTTCATTATCTTGCTATTTCCTATGAAAGGATTTTATAGTTCTCTCCTCCTCTGTAACAACAGCGATGACATTTATTCAGTCTAAATCATCACTTTTATTATAAAGAGTTTTTTTAATTTCTTGTTTTTAAAAGATTGTTTCCTTGTTTTATTGTTTTGATCCAGGCGTTTCCGACGTGGGAGTGGCAGGCGCAGACAGTATGATGACAATGGTGAGGACAGCAACAAAGAGAACATTGACGGTGGAGAGGACTCTGGTGCTGATGGAGACAATGAAGGACGTGTGGGCAACAGACGACCCCCACCCCGTAACAACTACCGCAATAGACGGTTCCGTCGTGGCGGCGGTGGCAAGACAAGGGCCTCCGAGTCTGAGCACAGCGATGGGGGTGTAGATGGGAACAGGGAGGACGGAGATGACAGACGTCCCAGGAGGTAAATAATCATTTTACAATTTTATGAGAATAATCATTTTACAATTTTATGAGAATAATCATTTTACAATTTTATGAGAATAATCATTTTATAATTATATGAGAATAATCATTTTACAATTTTATGAGAAAGATCATTTTACAATTATATGAGAATAATCATTTTATAATTATATGAGAAAAATCATTTTATAATTATATGAGAAAGATCATTTTACAATTATATGAGAAAGATCATTTTACAATTATATGAGAAAGATCATTTTATAATTATATGAGAATAATCATTTTATGATTATATGAGAATAATCATTTTATAATTATATGAGAATAATCATTTTATAATTATATGAGAAAGATCATTTTACAAT
>JARBEQ010242885.1:0-11819 GCA_030265355.1 Tritonia tetraquetra | reverse complement strand
ACCTGCTTGTCTGAGATTCTTTGATCCATAGAATTTTCGGCTCTGTGTTCAGTCATGTTTGGTGGCCAGGGTGTCTGTATTTATGGCGGGTATCTTGTGTGCCTTTCATGGCTGAATATAGGGCTGGCCCTAACACTGCTCTGTAGTATTGATAGGGTTCGATCAAACAAGCAAACATAGTGCTGGCCCTACACTGTATTGGTAAAAGGGAACTGGATAAGAAAGAAGGAGGGAAAGGTTGATGGGCAATGATGATGATGCAACATATAGTGAATGAGACTTCTTGCATACATGCCTCCCAAGTTCTGTCATAAATTCCATGTTTGTTATGCAATATTGATTAACAAAACAACTTATTGTACTGTGATATTGATTTGACACAGCACATTGATGTGGTTACAAATGAAACTGATGAATTTAAAGATGTAGCACACAGTTTTTATTCAGTTAGGTCCCTTGTTGATATTTCATTTCATTAGATAGGACCTAGACTGTTTTCTTATCTTTCTCTACTAAGCTTTGCTTTGAAATGGTGTGGTGATAATTTTGTTATGTTTTTTTGTTTCTTTGTTGGGTTTATTTGGTGCTCTGGGGGCTTTTTTGTTGTTGTTTCTTTTCATGGGTTTTAGGGTTTTTTATACCTATTGTTTTGTTTTGGGGGTTTTTTGTTTTTTTTTATTTGGGGGGGGGGGGGTTCCATAAAAGCGGGTGATCAGGTGTCAATAAACGAATTAATGTAGCCCTTATGATCACCTCAGCTTTGTAAGAACTGGGAGAATTGGCCACTTTGGGGGGACTTCATGGATATGCATGCACTATATACAGTTGAGTCCACTTATAACGGCCTTGGTTATAACAGGAACTCGAATATAACAGTGACAAATCAAATCCTCGTTTTACATCTCTATAAGTTTAAGTAGCAAGCACCTATGCTATAGCAGTGCTCAGTTAGCGTGGACTCGGCTGTATCGGGGATTCCACACTTGCAAAGTTGCAAGCCACCTATGCTCAATACACAAGCACGCACACTACACATACACCCATTCGTGAAGATGCGATTGGCATTGTCTCAGTGCTGTACTGTAACATAGTCAAGAGAGTCTAATTGGGGTTAGGGCAAGAGGGGGAAGGGAGGGCTGGATTAGCATGCAGTGCGGCTGTCACTGGCTAGACACAGTGACTGCGCGTATGCTGTGATTGTGAGACCAACTGACTGGGACTGGTGTGTTTTGGATATAACAGGACTCGCTAATAATAACGGGGAAAACCTTCTAGTCCCATCAGTCCTGGTATATCTGAGTTTGACTGTAAATATTGCTATACTATACTTTACTTTATTATATAGAATGGTCACACAAATACCAAGGACAGTATTCATGTTTTGATTTTCTCTCCTGTGTTAAAAATGTCTTACTTTTTCTCAAGCGCTTTTCTAAGCGCTTGTGACCCATAGTGTTGAAGGCACCACTTCCTCAACCTTGATTTGTTTGAAGCCGTATGGCGGGCGCTGAAATGACCTTTCTGTGTCGATAGAGCCCTAAAACAGCAACAAACAAACAAACAATACTACTACTACTACGTCTACTTCTACTGCTACTACTATCTCAAGAAAGTAGTTGTTTAAACTGCCCCCTTTCCATTTTGTTGATGTTCAGTGCCTTTATTATTATTATTATTATTATTGTTTTCATTATGTATTACTATTATTGTGATTATTCCTATTGTTACGATTACAGTGCACAATTCTATTTTTATCCTATTTTTATCCTGTTGCATTCAATTGATATGATGATGAAAATATGGTATTATGCACCTTTTGATCCAATCTACTGTTGTTAGTTGCAGTTTTTATTTCAATTCATTGATTAAAAAATGGACAATGCAACTCTGGGTTATTTTGTTTCTTGTCAGTTCTTTCAGTTTCAAAGAGGAGTTTCGGGTGGTTGGCGGGAATCCTCCTGTGGGCTAAACCGGTCCACACTCTTTCCTTTGTCTTCTACCCCCCTCACCTATCGTCTTCGCTCCCATGTAGCTTATGAATTGAGTATATCCCTTCTGCAGGGGCTGCCGGGATAGGGACTGACTGATCTACTGAATCTACTTCTGTTCTATCTTTGAGCTATGTGTCGTCCCCCTTGTCTTACTTGCCAAAACGTGGGCAACACCTAAAAATGTGACGCTCAAAGAGCTGATCACCTGCTTGCCTTATCTACCTGATCCAGAGTTTTTACAGCTCTGTGTTCAGCAATGCATAAAGGTCATATCAGTTCTAAAGAACCAACAAACATCTGAAAGGACCAGGAAAATACCCGTGCTTGGGTGGGCTCGAACCCTGGTCCTCCTTGTCTGAAGTCGAATGACTTGATCACTGAGCCACGGACGACGCCTCTCACTTTACGCTGATCATCCGCTTGCCTTATCCACCTGACACAGCGTGTTTTCCAGAACTGTGTCCAGCAGTGCAGGACTTCTGGTTGGGTGCAACACTGATTGGATAACGAAACGAAACATGTTTTTTGTTTAGTCTAATAATAAGAGTGGCAAATTCTCTCATTAACTATACTATGATGGATGACCACGAGGGCAACAGTAATTCCCTTTTTTTTTACAGTGGTCCAGTCACTTCCATCTGGATGCGGAGGTTTGGGTTTCGAGTCCCGCCATGTTCAGGATTTTGTTCTTTGGATTTTTCAGAATGTTCATGTCCTGCCCCGGAGATTCACGTGGAGTCTTCTCTAGGTCTAATGAATTGCCTTTGATATGGTAACCTTTTTGGATTGAAAAAGGCTTTTAAAATTACAATTTTTTTAGAAAGTGTTTGTACGACAGGCCTTTACCCCAACACGGAGGGACGGCAAGCAATGGTGATGAGAAAAAAGTTCTAAAGTTTGAAATTTAACGCCGTTTTTAACACATAAAGGTCATATCAAAGGCGGTTCAATAGAAAAATGAGAAGATTCCAGGTAAATCTCCAGGGCAGAGTCAAGAAAACTCTGAAAGTGAAAGGTCGAGAGAAAAAAATTCAGCACCAGGCGGGACATGAACCCGGTCCTTCGCGTTCCGAAGTCGAGTGGCATAACCAGTATGTCTGTATAGTGTAGAGCCTGAGGGCTGCCACGGAGAGAACGCTTGTTGCTTCCGCTTAGAAAAAGAGCGCTAGCGAGGTGTGGGGAGTTGCTCTCCAGCGTCTCCCAGCGCAAGCAACAGGCGCTCTCTCCGTGTCTTCCCTTTGGTCGAAAGAGAACGCTTATTGCTGTGACATTGAGAAAAAGAACGATGAAGAGAAACTCACGAAGAATGAAGAGAAACTCACGAAGATTGAAAAGATGTTGGTCTCTGTTGTCATTTTCCCAGTGTAAGCAATAGGCGTTCATCCTTAGGCTCCGAGTGGAAGAACAGAGAGTAGAATGTTTTTTTAAAAACTTCCAATAAAGACAACAGGGATACAGAACGTTTCGGGTAAAACCCTTCCTCAGCTGGACATAACAAAAATGCCGATATTTTTATTGATATCTCTTTCTACATACCACTAGTGTTTGTGTTCGTGTTTTTTGTCTGCATTTTTGTTGTGTCCAGCTGAGGAAGGCTTTTACCCGAAACGTTCTGCATCCCTGTTGTCTTTATTGGAAGTTTTTTACATTTTTCTCTTTAGTCTAAAAACAGAGTCGGGCTATGAACTCCCTCTTATTTTACGCTCATAGGTGAAAAGTAAAAAACATGTATAATGTTGTTGATAGTTTTACGCCTTTGGCAACCCATTTTAGGTCATATCAAAGGCGGGGCCTCCGAATTATTGACCATCTCCGATAGGACTTGATTCCATTGGAATCATCAGGGTCAGAACCATAAAACTCGAGAACGTTCAAAGGAAAAAAATCCCAACGTCGCCGCCGTGATTCGAACCCAGTACCTTCTGCTCACGAAGCGAAGCGTTAACCGCTACGCCACGGGGCTTCCCACTATAAAATAAGGGTCAGAGCGCGTCAGACAGAATGAGTTCGTCTCGTGCCAGATTCTTATATTTATGAGCGTAAAATGAGTGGGAGGTCGCAGTCCCAAGGGGACGAATCACTCTTTTGCCCCTGTGGGTATTGGTCCATCGAAGATTATTTTCACAGGCTGGTAACCTATCCATTTCTATTCGAGTCGAGTGAGGCAATGGGAGTTCATATGGTATTTCAGGTACCCTTTTCTCTCTCTTGGCATTCGATCATATGGTTTCCACGTCACGTCATCAATGATCAAATAATAAGATCTGGGTTTTTTTTACGTAAAAATAAAGAATAGGCCCTCAACTATTTTGAAAGAGGATAGCAACGAATTATCGAAGCTGGATTCGAACCCATGCTAGTAGCGTGATAAGTTCAAAGTGCTAAGACACAGCGGCTATTGCGATAAAGAAAACAAAAGCACCGTGAGTCATTTGGGGTCTTCAGACACGTGTGGTGCCTTTGCGTGAAACCTGTTTCGTGGTGCAAATCAGACAAGAGTCAAAAACAAGAATAAAAAGATTCACATAATATTATGTAAGTTGTGACGTCTTTTTGAAATGAGGCAATTAAGCGAATGAAAGCAGGGAACCTTTATTAATGCAGGTGCTTTACACTATGAAATGAAGCGATCCAATCAGCAATATGTTTGCTATCTTTAACTTTAATGATTTTAAACACAAACAACTCCCGGCTGTCGACATAATATAATATAGCTCATGCTATAGATTCATTCTAAAATATGATATAAAGTTTTCTTGAATGTATTCCATATCTGAATATCCGATTTCCAAAGTTATTCATTCTTGTAAAATATCCCGTTCATCGGAAGTAAACAAAAATATGTTTACTTGATTCCTGGACCACCCGCTGTCAAAGCGTTGGGTCACTGAATAAAGACAGGCACCTTTGTTACCAAAAAAAATAGTATACTGGCTCTTTATTGTTTCATTAAACATAATCAGTAATCTTTCAGCTTGGATATGATGCTGCCTCCCTTGTCTTCTTCTGACTTCAACATCTCACTAGACAGCGTACGGTATTCTTCGTTTTCCGATTTTAAAAGATGTAAAAACAGTTTGGGACCACCATCGTCGTTTTTATCCTCTTTTTCCTCTAGCGGGAGATCTTTGTTTTCCTCCCTGACGCCCTTGAAAGCTGACTTGGCCAAACGAAAGATGTTCATGTCCGTGTCAGTTCCGGGACCAACTTTGTGCCATTTCACTCCACTGTTGTTTAACAACTCTTGCAATAGTGACGGTTTGGCGGCTGATTCACCCTCATCATTTTCGGAGAGAGTTTCAGGGCACGCTTGGTTTGTTACTAAGAAAGTGTCTTCTGTTGTAGTCGTTGATTCAGGCCCTATATCATTATTGGTCATTTCATCAATTTTGTTTTCCAATTTCAGATCAAAATCTGCAATGGTTTTGATCTCCTGTTGACATCCTTTATTGAAATCATGTTCATCCATCTCTTTTGTTATATTTTCTTGGCTTGCCTCACAGTGTTCGTTTTCGTCCAGTAACCCGCTGATATCGTTCTTACAAGGAGATGCATTCTCAAAGCTAACACCACCCTCGGCCCCAACGGGATCAATTTGAATATTTCCATCGATGAAAATAATTTTGTCACCCTTTTGATCTTCAGATTCTAAATTGTCACACTTTCCTTCATCTGATCCTTTGTTTTCCGAAATACAAGTGACCGCTTCAACTTCTTCGGGACTTAACATTGGCCGATTATTAGAAATATTTAATTCTACCAACACCTTTTCTGCTACAGGACTACTACTGTTCACTGGAGGTGTGGACAATATGCCGTGTTCAAAGCTCTGTTTTGGTTCTGACATCATAGCGACATCCGATTCTCCTTGAAAATTCAGACACATTGTATCCGTTTTCGACCGAAAAGGAATATAGTCTACACACGATTCTCCAATGCTTCCATACTCATGTGGATCCACGCTAGAGTCGACGTTTGAAACTCTGTTTCTTGACACCGCCATGTCGTCGACATACACACAATTTTCAATTGGAAATTTTAGTTTTTCATTACTTTTGTCATTCCCTTCACCATCTACACAAGATGAAACAATGCCTTCTCTACTAAGGTCCTCTAACACATTTTCTTTATCTAACTCAGCCCATGCTTTCTTTCTCACTTTACATTTATCTGGATCAACGGGGTCTACTGCGGACTCACCCAAGTCTATGTCTTCTGCTAAACAATCACTGACTCTAATCCCACTGCCCTCGTTCGGGTCCCATTTTGATAAGGACGGTGTATTACCTATTTTTTGGATTGTGGCAGGGAATTGTGAAGGGTCGCCTATTCTATCTTCATTTTGCTGATTTCCGTTTTCCTGTGGGTTCTCCGTATCGGTTTTCGAATCAATATTTTTATGTGCAGGATTTGAATACGAGATATTCAGCGAAAGTGACGAATCATTTTGAGGACTACAGCAGTGAGAACTCACTGGAGACAGATTTGATGTGGGGATATTTTGAACAGATTCTCTCTCGCTGCCTGGTAGAGAGACCTTTGTGGTACTCTCAAATGAAGGCGATATGCTTGCTTTTTCCGTGCGTTTAGGAGACAAGACCATCGATGGGCTAGTGGGAGAATACAATTTCCTAGAGTGTGGGGATGGGGAAGATCGTCTGGAATGTTTTGGAGATGGTGAACTTTTTCTAATTGGGTAAAACCCATTTGACAATCGCTCACGAGACCTATGAGATCTACACTGGTGAGGCAAAGATGTATCACATTTATCCGATATATCATCCATCATCCCTGGCGACGAGCAAGACTCGTTATCGGAGACTTCCTGGGAGGAAATACGGTCGTCGTAAAAAGCAAATGATTCACCCCCCTGTTCAACATTCTTACATTTCGGGGAGAGCCCGAGAAAGTTGCGATAGAAACTGGAAGTTTTACTTGAATACCTGTCACACGGACTAGTGTTATTATACTTGTGAACGAGTTGCGGTCTTTCACTGACACTTTCATTAGTGGATTGAGTTATCTGCTGCGAATATGTACTTATATCCGATAATTTGACAACTGGGGCTGGTGGTTTGGAACTCTTAGACTTGTGTGGCTCATTTTTCATGTCTGACTTGGTTTTGTTTTCAGTGGTATTCTCTAGTGCAATGTTTTCTCGCTCAGCGACTGCTTCTTCAATTTGTTCTATCTTTACTTTTTTGGACTTTGATTTGCCCCGTTTTGGAGACTTGTTAGGAGGGGACGGGATGGACTCGGGGGATTTCTCTGCTGTTTCAATCGTCTCTTCGATTGGCGCGATTTTTGGTGGACTTTTCTTTGTCTTCAGCTTATTTGGCAGTCCCAGTTTGGATACGTATTCTTTAGTTGGACTGCGAGGTCCTTTCTCTCTGATACACTCCACTGGTGTTTTTCTGAACAATTTAATTGCTGAGATTTCTTCTTTTTTCGATGGCGATTTATTAAACGCAACGGCCTCCTTCTTCCATTCTTTTCCATCTGGGGACATTTGTTTCTTTGAGTAGTTTTGAGTATGATTGCTTTCACGTATGATCCCTACACTACGAGGACCGTTGCCACATCCAAAATCACATATTGGATTGCTTCCCATCATAAAATTTCGCACTGGTGGAGATCTGGCAAAATTGGACACGCAGCCGCTGAACGTCTTTGGACATAGAGGAGGGGTTTCTGACAGTGAGACGTTATATCTGGACATAAGGTATTTACAGTAGGCATCGTTATCTTTGGATTTGGCGTAACTCCTAAGAGAGCCTGGTGAGCAAAATATTGAACAGGGGGTCGGCAGTTTCTGTGTAACAGAATTTGATGTAGGCGGAGGGCATTTGCGGTTATATGTGTGAGTTTTGGGACACGGGAGATTAGGTGATCCACAGCTTGGTTTTCTGGGTGGACAAGTGGAATTGAAACGCACCAGGGGCACACAGCATGGTTTCATACACGTTATCGCGCACATATTTGGTTCAGTCGGGGTCGAAGGTTTGCAACTCGACGCTCTGCAGGTACTTCCCATTCTTGGTGACTTTGTTGGTGCACTGCATGTGGTGGGTCTTGGGCAGCACTTTGGTGGTGCCGGACAGCAATATGGTGGAGGACAGCATGGTGCTGGTTTAGGACAACACGGTGATTTACACTCGCAGCATGGTGAGGGGCAAAACGGACATGTGGGGGGACATGGGCCGGGCGCACAGATTGGGCATTTGTTACCCTGGTCTCGTGGTTTGCATTTGTTTGCCTTTCCTTTGCATCCAGGGCTAACGGATTTTTGTCTTGAACACATGTTGGGTTTGCGCATGGCCATTGATCCGTTGCCGTGTGTACGTGATGGAGATGTGCAACTTCTAGATCTTCCTTTGACGGGATTCAATGAAACACACCGCTTGCGCATAAGGGAAGTGACACTCGGTTGACACGGAGGGCAGGCGGGGCAGCAGGACGAACAGGGGCAAGTTGAGCAAGGTGGAGGACATGACATGATGTAAAGGGGACTTGCTGCTTGGCGGCAAGTAGTAGGACTGGCTTTTGTTTGTTTTCTTACGCTTTTTCTGTTTCTTACTTTTGAATTCGATTCAGCCGGTGATTGTACCTCGTCGATGTACGATTCTAGATCAGGTGAATATGGTATGAGATATTTTGCAGATGAAAAAATGTGAGATATTGGCGGACGCTTCTGTGGTGGGGATTGCTGATCGGTTTTGCTTGATTGTCTTTCATCAAATCCCTGATTAGAGGACTCGGGACTAAGATTACGCTGTTTTGCCGGATGGTTTTTCTTGGTTTGTTCTAAATGTTTTTTCTTTTTATTGGGGTGATGTTTACGATCTGCATCCTTTGGGGAATTTTTTTCTGTTGACTCCTGTCTAGTTGCGGAAGGGGACTGTGCAGATTTTACTTCTTTTTTATTCTCTTCACATAATTGTCTTGCTTTCTCCAATGCATTTGATTGAGGTGTAACGCTTTGGTCAGTTGCTGGTGCTTGGGCGTCTCCTTTTTTACTGACCTCGTCTGAGCGTTTACTTACATTTTTGCCAAAACCAAAAAGAGAGAGTAGCCATTGCCAGAATGTTTGCTTTTCATTTTCTTTCCCCTTGTTTTTTCCCTCTTTTACTGCTGAGCCGACAGTGTCGCACGTCGGTTGTTTTGCACTAGTAGATGGTGTAGTCTGTTTCAGCAGGTCTTTACAGTAATCGGTGGAAGGCGAGGAAGGCGGTCCACAATTGCACTTTGATGCTGTATAAAACTGACTCGTTGCTATCTTACCGCAATCTGTACAAGATGTTTTTCTCACCATAGAATTACAACGTCCATCGATGTTAACACATGGATGGATATTAGCCATCGTAAGCTACGACGACCGGATTCTCTCCATTTGTTATCTCCATGACAGCTGGATAAATGTACATGGTTTCCTGAGGTCTAGACTCAAGAATACATAATATATACCCAGGAAGTTATTCAATATCAGACAACTCTAATAACTATAACTTCATGAGAATAACATTTCTCTCACCTTCTGTCTATGTTTGTAATATGGGTGTTTTTCTTTTTTTTGGGAGAGTTTCTTCCTTTTTTGGGGTGTGTTTTTATTTACTTTGTTCAACATGAAAGATGGATTCTATAGCGCTACAATGTTGATGACGTAGAAGCTCAATCCAAGCTTAAAACTAAACGCACGTTTGGTTTCGAGGCTACGTGAATTCGTGACCATATTATTATCGGTCACTATGCTATTTCTTCGTCAAACTTTACCGTCTCCTAATAGAAATACAATACACTCAAACCTTAGTCTCCCTGCATTTATCCCACAGAAAGTATTTAAGAGAACTCAAAATAAAGTCCATGATTTCTACAGCTGTCAACATGCTTGCACCAAGAAAGAATCCAAGATATCCACCCACAGATGCCAATATGGTGTCCCACGTGAGTTCGGGAACGTGTTTTATACTCTCAACATTTGTGGTTTTTGCCTGGATCATGAGATGAATGAACTCACTTTCCTCATTTGAAGAGTTTTGTCGAAGGTTTTGATTTAGGATTAATGAAGAGAGGCTTGTATCGATAACTGAGAAGTTGCAGCTATAAGGACAAATGGCTGCATAATATTCGGCTTTGTCAATAAGATCTGTATCAAACCAATACATCAAGTGATTCACGCAATCATATTGTTCTCTCAGTGTACATTCTTTCTTTTGGAGGATTTCGGTAAAACGTTCATCCACACACCCGCATGCTCCTGCAGAAAAGTTCTGAAAAAGTTCGTCTAAACAGTTAAGTCTCGTGTATATTGGAAATATTCGAAGAGGATTTTTAAAATCACCTTTGTCGGCTTCCACACAGCCGTGGTTGCCATATGATTTGTACGGAAGGGGCAAGAAAGTATAGTCAGTTTGTTTAAACACCACCATACTTGCAAGACCTGGCTCTAACAGTAAAGGTCTCATCCTCAGATTTGTTGTTCCAAACTTATGTAGATACACAAATAAACCGCGAAGATACTTGTTTGGACCAATCTCATGTTTTCGCAAATCAAGAAATACTTGCAGCGTATGATCCGTGGTAATTTTTTCCTCAATCAACGTCTTATCCCTAAAGTCATGCAGCGTGAAACAAACACCCCTCTCCCCAATGTGAGTTCGCACTATATCTTTGCTGACATTTAAAAAAATTCTTCCTTGGTACATATTGACGTGAATAACTATTTCATCTTTAGAAAATCCAAATCTCGTATGCACATCAGTATGAGTCATGTTCAAGATTTCTTCTTCCTCGACATTAGTGAGTGACTCATACCAATTATCTTTCTCGAAAAAACGTAGGGCGGCTGGTGACTGGGAGATTTTATCATGATTATAGACATTGTAGGGACACATTGTTATTGTCGGTAAATCTATCGCGCTCTCCTGACGTATACTCCATACACTGGTAAACGGGTATTCCAAATATTTCAACAACAGACCGATGAGAACGTATCCCAGCGATACAATCATGAATACAACACATATACACCATACTAACCGAACGATGACATTTCGGTTGCTGTCCTGGACGTTAAACAGGCCGTGAAGGCTGGTGGAGCTTGCAAAGTTGTGCCAAATAGCCTTAATGCCCTTGCTGTTGTTACTAGTATTGTTATTCATGGCATCACTTTTCTCTTTTGCCCCGGAAAACACTGATTCAGTAGAACCCGTTTTTGAAATATTTTGAAATAAGCGATCTTTCCTCAAATTCACTGAATTAATCAAATTCATTTCTGTTAGTTTTGGCCTTTTTGCTTAGTTACTATGGCTACAATCAATTCCTCGAACAATTATGGTTTTAAAAAAAACCCCAAATGCTCTGGGTTAAATTATTTTCATCAATCTCGACGGAGCCTTCTCTCCAACCAAACCTGAAATGGTCGAGTCTGACTGTAGCAAATCGCTGATTGACAGTGGCCTGCGTCAAGCTGGCAATGCTCACAATAGATCGTCGTACGTTATACAAACATCATGATTGGCCGGTGGAGTGACCATACCGAGACTCCATTAGTACTCACTTCCTTGTCTACATTACGACACGAAGTGGACCAACAATTCAACCACAGGTCAACGATACTTTGCTGTTTTTAGAAATGTCGCTGCTGTCGTTAAGTAATGGCTGCTGGAGGGGGGTGGGTCGTTATTTTCATTTATGGATTTAGCTAGGGGGGTCCCAGTGGCAGGGGGTTCCCAGTGGCGCAGGGGTACGGTTCTCACCTCTGAAGCGAAAGGTACCGGGTTCGATTCCTGGCAGCGACACTGTCGGGTATTTTTCTCCTTGAAACTCGGT
>JARBEQ010242863.1:0-11823 GCA_030265355.1 Tritonia tetraquetra | reverse complement strand
CCTGACGCTGCCGGGAATCGAACCATGTACCTTTCGCTTCAGAGGCGAGAACCGTACCTCTGCGCCACTGGGACCCCATTGTATCAACACTTTGGGTATATACAAGTCATACAAAATTGATGTCCTCATTCTTAAAACTTAAAAACAAAGGAAGAGAAAAGTTTTAAAAAGCATTTCATCTAGTGTAGTCTTACCTGGAATTTCATTTTTATAGATGTCAGCGTTGCCACTCTTCATGGTGACGGTGCACTCAAAAGGTCCATACAAATTACGGGCCTGTTCCCAGTAGGCCGAGTAAGCTGTCACAGCATCAAGATTTAGTCCTAGAAGAATCAATACATGTTAATATAAGTCAACATGTTCCCTAATTGTCTTATATGATTGTCTTAAATTGTATTACTTGTTTTCATGATTTTTGTCCTCCTTGTTATCAAACATTGTACAGCGCCAATGAGCATCTTCTTGATGGATATTGGCGCTATAGAAATGTTTCATAATATTATCATTAGGCACACATCATACAAATGGATATGTATATGTGTATGTATACAAATGGATACGTATTTGTGTATGTATACAAATGGATACGTATATGTGTATGTATACAAATGGATACGTATATGTGTATGTATACAAATGGATATGTATGTTACATGATTTGCACATAGCTTCGAGTTTCCCCATTAGTTTACAGCCACACAGCAATTTTCAGCTGAAACAGACTTTTAAGGTGAGCCGAAAACATGAGTCCCTTTTCTGCACTAGGCATATCAAACATTCCACAGTGTGTGAAAGATACAGTTAAAAAAGCAAGGGACAAGGGAGTAAAACTAACAACTTCAAACTTTAAGGGACAAGTACTTCATCCAGTTTCAGTAGCTTGAAATAGATTAGTGACAATTCGTAACATTCTGGATAGGACACTGGCCATAGTTACTTTCCCAAATCTCATTCTCAATTGATAATTGGTACCCATTTCTACACCTGGGTTGAGTGAGGCAATGAAATTGAAGTTTCTTGCTCAAGAAAACAACGAAATTAACCAAAGAAGAAACCCACAGCTAGGACATAGAAACTGACCAAAGAAGAAACCCACAGCTAGGACATAGAAACTGACCAAAGAAGAAACCCACAGCTAGGACATAGAAACTGACCAAAGAAGAAGAGAGTTCTTCCTGCTGTGGACGTCTCTAGTCTTGACCACTCGCCCACCTTGCCTCCATCTGGCCAATTACACAAGGTCTGCAAGTTTTAAATTCTTGCTCCAGGGTATATTTCTCACTCTGTTACCGACACTGAACTGTACAGAAGGAATTAGATAAGAAAGATAGAAGATAGCCGTGTGGCAGGTGCTGAAATTACATTTCTGTGTTAATAGTGTCGTAAAACACACAAAAACAAATACACAAACAAATGTAAGGACTTGTCATTACCAGTCATTACCAGTGTCATTACCAGTGTCATTACCAGTCATTACCAGTGTCAAGATCAGTTTTCTCCAGGGAAGCCACAACAGCCCCCATGCTGGGTTGGGATGTCATGCCAGACATGGAATCTACGGCGACATCCACCACATCAGCCCCCGCTTCAGCACATGCCAGCATTGAGGCCACGCCAGCGCCGGATGTGTCGTGGGTGTGGACGTGAATGGGGACATCAGGGAATTTGTCCTTCAAGGTTTGAATTAGAAGAGTGGCTGCCCTTGGTTTCAGTAAACCTGCCATATCCTGAGAATGAAAATAAATATCAAATAGATGTTTGAACAGCAATCAATAAAAAAAAAAAAATTAAAAAAAATATTTTAAAATAAGGAACAAAGAGACACAGATTAATCCTAGTATGAGGTCGCATCTCATTCACAAAAAAATGATCAGCCATTCTTATTGTCATTAAATCTCTTTCCTTGACGATGAGATTAGCCTCAAGTAAAAATGACCAGCCTATAATAGATAAAAAGATGCAGAAAAGCGTAGATCAATGAAAGACACAAAATGACAACCTCAGATGCCTTTCCACATCATATCAAGAAGATTAAAATATCTGTCTGGATACAAGGATTTCAGACAAGCATGTGATGAGCCCACTGTGCCCTATTTTTATGTACAATAATTATATTATTGAAATGAATGTTGGTGGTAACCTTGCTGACACCATTCAATATTTGATAGTCACTCCAAATAAAGATAGATATTTGTGAGGACCCAGTGGAAAATCCAGTTAAAGTCGGGGGTTTTATTTTCCAAAAACAAAGCCATAAAGTCACAAAGTCATTTGTCAATTGTTTTCCCTTCCTCTTTAAAACTTATCATCTCTGTGGTGTGTTTTACACCCATATGACACAAATACTTTATCTTTGGTTCTAATCATCTAATTTGGATTAAATCAAAAACAAAATACTCACAAATTAATGTTGTGTCATATACAACAGTCGTTTCAACATTTTTATTCCGAGACTTCATATGTTTTTGCATGGCCTCTCACAATACAAAAACCAACAACAAAAAACAAATGACTAAATCACCTTAATACACAAAATGTGTGTCCCAGCCTTGACCAACTCATTCACTATATTCACATAGTAATCAAGGTTGTATTTCGTCTTGCTTGGATCAGAAACGTCTCCGGTGTAAGACACAGCTGCTTCAACCACACCCCCTGAGAAGACGAAAAGATAACGTATGACTTAGCCTTTGCTCAAACCACAAAGAGTTGCTGCTCAATAATCAGCTCATACTTTGCTCTTCTGACAGTAGTCACAATATCTTACCGGTAGCTGCTAAGTAATTTGATAACTTTTATTGAAAATGCTGCAGTAGTTTTTTTTTGTTCCATTCATTAAAATATCTTCTTTGTCAAATTCAAAACAAATTTCCTGGAAATAATCGACCCACCTGCCTTTCCTGCGGCCTCCATACCAACAATAATGTTGGGCAAATAATTGAGCGAATCAAAAACTCTGAAAATGTCCATTCCATTCTTAACTGCCAATTCACAAAACCTGTCAATAAAACATTTAGCACAAATATATATCAAGCCTGCAAATGTATAAATCATATGAAGTATCAAAGTGGAAATTATGAACGTGAACTCATAATGGAAGTTGTAGAATTTTCATCAAAGTTAGTCTTCAAATTAATCCCATTTTAATAGACACTTTTTCATTGTGTTAAAAATGAAAGATATTTTGGGAACAACATAACATTCTCAAACACAAATAAAAATTTAAAAACCCAGAAAAACCAGTCACAGTTTTGGTTGTTAAGGACGTAACCAGGCTTACTTATAAACGATATTGTCTGGGTAATTCGTATATCCAACAGCGTTAGCTCCTCGTAACAACATTTGGAAAGGGATGTTGGGAATTTGCTCTCGGAGCTCAGAAAGACGATCCCATGGACACTCATGAAGAAAACGAAGAGCAACATCAAACGTTGCACCTGTATTGTAGGATAAGGAAAAAAAGTGAGATGAATCAACCTCAGAGAAAATAATTTTCAAAATCAGTATGATTCCATAACTGATTGTAGACAGGCTCCAATAGCACAATAACAACAAATGATTCTAAAATATCAAACATGTCATGTAGTTATTGATTTTTTTTCATTACATAAATATCTTAGGCAAACATCCTTTTTCAGATCAATTGGAACCTTCAAAACGGAGTTCTGAAACTTCTGAAATCATGTATGGAGAACAAAATCAAAATGGCATACATGAACAAAGGAATTGGACAAACAAATTCTTGAAAATCATTTTTACTACTATTCAATAGATTCACTAGTATTCTTCTCGATCACTGGATTCACTAGTTAGTATCTCTCTCTCATTCTCTATCAATGCATCCAGATATTCACCTCCCCAGTTTTCAATACTGTACAATGGAGTTAAGTTGTGGGCAGCAAAAGGTGCAATCCTCTTGAGATCATAGGTTCTAACTCGAGTTGCCAGCAGAGACTGATGAGCATCCCTAAAGGTTGTGTCCATCAACAGAAGTCCTTTGTGTTCCCTGACATGCTTGGCAAATGCTTCAGGTCCCTGTTTGACAATGATGTCTCTCAGGCCAGGAGGAGGCGGAAGATCTGAAATAGAAATATGTATGTTTTAGGGCCACAAATCAAACATAGAGGATGATGGCAAATCTCACCGATGATATAATGAACCAATAATCAAAAGCTACCATCAATATACTAGATCATATACAGTCTGCTACCAGTTATCTGACAGCATTTAAAGTGTCGGACATCGTACAAATGGATATTTATGTATGTATGTATACAGATGGATATGTACGTTATATAATTTGCACACAGCTTCATTAAAAGTGTTGGATAAGTGAGCTAAGTGAATTCGCCTCAGGTCTGGTCTCAGCTCTAAGAAATGGTCAATCATCCAACATCCAATTCAAAACAGTGTTTTGTAAAGTCGATCAAGCCTTGCTCAATGATGGCAATCTTGACATTTCGAGGGATTCCAGTTCTTTTTCGCTTCAAGGCTTTTTCCATGTTGGCAATATAATTTGAAATTTGTTTGTTTGTGAAGTGCATAAAAAGATAATGCACAATGCAAATCAATTCTTCCAACACTCATTCTTATAGTCCATAAACACTTGGGGGATATTTACATCGTCGTAATCCACAACATCACACCTTTCCATAAATTATGACAGATGCGTTACCTGTTGAAACACTGAGACACAGGTGAGGAGTAGGTAATAATAGCTTTGTCGCTAATAACCTGTCTGCTAGACGTGTCATGAGGGTATGTGTCAAGTCCAATCAATTGCATGTGTATTGCGACCCCGCTTTTGCTTTGTTTCTACAAAGGTAGAAGGCGAGTACGTTACATTTAGCATATAAGTGTCAACATCTGGTCCGGTCATGTGTTGAAAATGAAATCCTATGTCAGATAAGTGAACATCAATACAATGAGAAGATACCATTTTGTTCCCAAAATTTAGTGTCGGAGTCAGAAAAGTGAATATGTTGGATAGACAATAGAGAATATATAGCAATTTAATTTGTTCCCAAGCAACTCTGTCGGATAAGTGAGCATGTTAGATAACTGGCAGTAGACTGTAGTTTTTACAGGGGTCTCAATAAGATATTTTGACAACCACTGACATTTTGCGGACATCCTGTATTCTTAAATAATCAATCAACCTAGCCATGACAAATTATAATAGAAAAATGAAAATATAATACAAATAACATAATACCACCAAAGCAGAAAGAACTACAGCATTCCACAAATCCGTGGAAAATTGAGACCCTGTTTTCAATATCTATAATGCCACTATTTTTGCAACTTTTATATTTATAAAGTAGTTTCATTTTTTTTATTTTTTTCATTACAATTTAAAAGATGATAAAAATTTAAAATGCAGAGGTAGAACAGCAATTTATCGAGGGCAATACTTCTCTCATTGAGATTTATGAAGTGCTTCCTTAATACAAGAGTGTGTGCCTATCTTTGTGCGTAACTGTGTGCATGTTTGTGTTGTGTGTATGTGTGTGTGTGTGTGTGTGTGTGTGTGTGTGTGTGTGTGTGTGTGTGTGTGTGTGTGTGTGTTAAAAGAGACATATGTACATTCTATAACAACCTGAGAAATGGTAAGATGACAATTTGAATTTGGAGTAAAAAAAACAAGGAAGCCCTAAAAAAAGCACTCTTCCAATGCCCACATAATGTGTTTGAGTGTGTGTAAGTATGTATATGTGGGACATACAAAATAATTAATAAATGTGATACTAATGAGTATGTGTGAGCATTTAAGCATTTAAGTATATGTATGAGTGGTGTGCAACCTTTGGATAAAGAGCTGCACTCATCACATCCTCTTCCAGCGAACGTTAAAACAATATTTACACATAAGCAAGCCATAGTACCAAATCGTCCTGGTTTTTTATCTTTAATCAGAGTTAAGGGGCAACAATGATTTATTTATTCTTCATTCTTGATTAAAACTCAAAGGATTGTGGACACAGTGGGCTGATGACCAGCTTGTCTAAGTCCTATAGCATTTAGAGCCTAGTGTGGCAGTCAGGATACCAACTGATATGTAGACCCTTAATTAACTATTCAGTGTTGTCATATAGCAGATCCAGTCATAGCTGTATCAATGAGATAAAATCAAACACACAAAGAAACAAACAAAACAAAACACATGTTCCATGTTTATGCCAGCACTTACATGTGTGTGTGTGTGTGTGTGTGGATGTTGGTGTCTGTGTGCAAGTGCTTGCAGCATGCAAAATTAAAAAAAAAATTGAATCCTGTTTATTTCTCTCTTTCAGACACTGATAAGAATAAGCAAATAATGTGCTTCTCAATCACAAAATGATCTAAATAAAAAATAGAATTCAAACTGCTCAGTACAAAAAAATACAACAATTTAATTGGTACAGACAATATCCATTAGCTGGCTTTTTTCAAACTGAATTATGAACACATCAGAGATATACAAGGTGTTCAGAGAAGTTTCTTTACATTGAGATTCTATCCAACAGTTGTATGTATGTTCAGCCCTGGTGTGGTCAGAGTCTGCATTAAGATTTGAATCTTTCTCATTAAGATCTACATGCGAACTCTATGAGTCACTCAAGGCTGAGCCAGACACTGGCCCCGACAATGCATTGTTTGCCTCAATAGAGTCTGATCAAACTAACAAACCAGCAATAGGTGACAATGAAAATTAATATGTCAAACATCTTGGCATGCCAAGATCAAACAATATTAAATACATTCATATATTATTAGTAAAGACAGTTATCTATTCACTTTTACAATCATCCAAATTTCATCAGCATACTTTCCTGGAAGAATTTACAAAGCGAAAAAAAAATATAATAAAATAAAAAGGAAATTCCACAATAAAGCCGCCCCACTCTTCACTGGGCAGCCCAGGCGCCGACCTTTTACTTTGAAAAAATAGAGTGTTCAAGGCGGGCGCGATGTTACTTATTTTGTAACAACAAAAATACAGCTCAGTGTAATAATTACATTCTACAGCTCAGTGTAAAAATTATATTCTTGAAAGTTAAATATTATCGGGAAGGGAGTGAAATAAGAGAAATAAGAAAATGTTAAATGGATGAAATATGTCATTTTCAGGCATTATGATCTGTCAGTTAGAAATTAGAAGCAAAAATCATTTCCTTAGAATCTTTTGAAAAGCATATCATTCCTGAAGAAGGAAAGGATAATAATAATGTGTTAACCTTCACAGCTGGATCACATCATTCATTAATAATCAGAATGAAATTAGTGGCATATTTCTACTAAATATGAGGTGAGTAAAAGCAATGATTTTTTTTTCTCCCTCAGGTATAGGCACAATACTATACCACATAGAAAATAGAAAAGAAAAAAACTTTTAAAAATGCAAAAGAATGATGCAAAATCTCCTCTAATTATAATCTTTGCACATAGATCTTACCCCTGCCTTTCTCATCTGAAATGTTGTTTGGTTGAAGAAAATAAAAAGAAATAATAAAATAAGGGGAATGAACATTTTTGACAATGATTATCGATACTGATCAGTCGACATGAAAAGGAAATTCAATTTTATCACAGATTTCCATTTTCTGTCTCACACATTCAAAATTAGTTTTAATTTTAAATCCCACAATTAATTTTTGGAACTAACATCTCTTGTCTAACAACAAAACCATAAGGTTTTTTAATCGGTCAAAGCCATTTAAGCCTTTCATGTCTCTTGTCTAACAACAAAACCATAAGGTTTTTTAATCGGTCAAAGCCATTTAAGCCTTTCATGTCCATGAGATTCAGCATGTGATCAGTCTTATATTTGATTTTAATCATTTTGAAGATTACAGGCAACTAACGTATAAGTGTGAAATCAAGCATGTATTTTTATGTGACTATCAGACAATTAATTGGTAAACACATCAGTTTGGTTGAAATCTAACCCCGCCTGGAAAAGGTTAAAAACAAAATTGTTTAGCTGGCTTTTACATTTTTCACTGTTCCAAAAGAAGCAAATACCTGTAGCAGCTTTAGCTAGGTGAAGAGAGTGTTAATTGTGTTATGGTCTTTCTTGTTCATATGAATCAATATAAAATGATAAAGGAGATCAAATATACCAAGAATAACAATTATTGTACACTGGAAAAAATGAAATAATGGGGGAACATGACATTAAATATAGAAAAGTAGAAAGTTCATATGTCCAGGAAACAAAGATTAAAAATCGGAAAGATTATCATTCCAACCACTTGTTTAGAAGGGAAAAAAAGAGAGAACAGAACGTAGTCCCCAAAAAAGATGATACAAAAATGATAAATACTTAGAGAATATCCAAAAGAATTTCATTTCACAATAGAAAGGGAGGAGAGAGGGAGAAAGTCACAGAACAACAATGTTTTTGGTTTGTAACGTACATCTATCATCAAAGCTTCACTACTTGTCCCATAAATCTGATTAACATAAATTTGATTTTTCCTTGGGTAGATTTCCTTGTAGGCAGACAATGAATAATAAAATCACACAAGCATGAGTCCATAATTATTTTTGTAATGTTAATAATAGCAATGATTGTCAATAATAAGATAAAACGACTTTAGAATTTTTTACTGAGGTCAGCAAGAGAGTGATGTTTCCTATGTTTGCTCATGTTTGATTCAAAATACTCGGCTATTGCCTTCTATCGAAATCAGAAATTTCCAAAACTCATTAGAACTCATTAGTGAAAAAAACTACATCAATCCAAGGGGACAACTCTTATTTTATCCTTGCTCATTATATAGTGAAATAAGGTCAATTGGTTACCTTATGCATTTATCATCACTGAAAATAGTAATAATGCATAGTGCTCTCCAATTAAAAATGAGTCATCAAAAAAACCTGCTCAAAGAATGAATGTGTCCATGAAAGGGCAATTTGAAGTCTGGGAACTCGTCAAATAAAATCTCTGGAGTCCTGATAAGAAATCTCATCACATATTTAGTGCACCTAAAAGCACCCCACCTGACTCCTAGACCAGAGGTGTAACATAATTGTCTATAAACAGCACAGCGCCTGCTATTTGAACAAAAGGATCAGTTAAAATGCAGGTATAATCACAATCATCATTTTTACCTACCATAAAATCAATGATCATGTGCACCTGTTGATAATCATTGCTATCCTAATATTTTCCTAAATAATGTAAATAAACAAATCAAGGCTTACCTCCTATACGCATTGTTAACCAGACAATATACAGACATTAAAAAAAAACAAGACTTACAAATCAGTAACAATTAACATCTTTCACAACACAATCAATTACATAATAGTGATAAACAAGACAAATACAATTCAAGTTTAAAGTTGTTTGTTTTAGGCCCTTTTAGGTCATATCAACTGCGGGGCCTCCGATTTATGGTCCATCTAGGATAGGACTTGATTCCATGGTAATCCACAGGACCATAAAAGTCAAGAAAGTTCAAATGAAAAAATCTGAAGCAAAAGTATGACTGCTATGCCACGAGGCCCCCCTCAAATTCAATTCATAACCCTATAACCATCTTGATTAAGACCAGGAATGATTTGTTGAAAGACTTACCAGCTGGAACACTGGGAACAGAAGGCATGACTGAGGAGGGAGGAATTTCCGTTCCAAGCGGCGTAGACGGACCATTGACCATCACACTACCCAAGTAGTGAAGCAGTTTCTGGGCCCTGTTCTGGCTGGCAGCAAAATGGAACAGGCCCGGGTTTTCATCAATGAAGTAAGTATCCACAGACCCTTGAAGGAACATCTCGTTTTCCAATACATTCTTCAAGAAAGGAATGTTGGTCTGGGAAAGAAATACCAAGCTTAAAATATGTTTGCATTCCTAACTAAATTTTTAAAATCTATCTTTCAAATCCAAAAGCCATTCTAATTAACAAATATCAAATCTAACAACAATTTTTTTTTAATTATGAAAGAAAATCTTCAATGATATGGCAGTCAATATTTGAACATTGATTTAGTTGTATATACTACAAGAATGTGCAGACCTCGCAAATTTTCCAAATTTTGGCCCAAAGATTGTGACCTGAACAAAAAATTATGGGTCACTGCTGATGACCGATGGCAAACATTCCACCACAACATCTGCTGGAATTAGACTGTATGGAATTAGACGGTAAACAACCGTCCAATGCAAAGAAGTTGCATGTATGGTACAACATGTATCTAGATTAAATTTCGGATATGTCCAGTGGTTTTCAAAAGCATTCACCTTTACACCTCTTATTCTGAATTCTTTCAAAGCTCTCAACATTTTGGCACACGCTGAAGGATGATCTCTGGCATTTGCAATGATCTTGATGAGAAGAGAATCATAATGTGGAGATACCACGGCCCCTGCAAATGCTGATGCACTGTCAAGACGAATACCCATACCTTCAGCACTTCGGAAAACCTGTCGGAGAGAACATTGACAACAATTAATGAATAAACTACATCTGTACAAATAGAAAATATGATGATATAAAAGGAATCACTGATGACCTTGCTTATGTCTCACGATTAATTGTCTCAATTCTATAATATCATTATCATGCACACTTGCTAGCATAGTAAATTGAACAGTACAAAAGAAAATAATTTTCAATCAGATAACTGAGTCAACACTTCACTTGCAGAAATCACCAATCAAATCTTTTACAAACAACAAAAATGCTGTGGAACCATCTTGATAAAAGAAAAAAATCAGATAACCAGGACTGCTAACCCTGGTCAGTGTAAAACTGACACAATTTCAGAATACGTGACATTTAATTGAGAGAGAAAAAAAGAAAGATAATTGTAAAAAAACCCAGGACAACTCCATAACAACAGGTCATCTCACAATCTAAACTAAGCCCACAAAACAAGACAGTCTGTGTAATTTTAAATAGCTTACTTCAATGCGTCCTGTGTCCGGCTGGAAGTTCCTGGCAGGATCCTCGGTCGTCATTCGGCATTGGATGGCACATCCATTGAGTTTGATCTTGTCCTGCTGGAGACCCAGGTCTGTCAGGGTGTGGCCTTCTGCTATTTTGATTTGGGACTGGACCAGATCAACACTGGAAAAGAAAGAGTTAATAGTTTTGTTTAGGCTCTAAAGCGAGAAATCCTCAAATCATAAATTTTACGCATCTAGCAAAGAAGTATAAATAGCATTTTAAAATACAAATAAGTGTCAAAGTGACAGCAAAATGGTGAGTAATCTTTAATTGATCTCATATTACAAAAAAATGGTGTATTTCCCAGCACACTTTTTACACCTATTCAGAGCAGCAATGCAAAGTTTTCTTAAAATAGGAAAACACCCTCTAGTTCATTTTACTCTGCTTATCTTGCTCGACTTAGGTGTAAATGAGTACCCGGCCGAGGGCAGTGAACAATCTTGTAAGAATGCTAGAACTGAAACTCCTATCAGGCATCTCGCACTGTATACACCTCTGTATACTCCCCATGGAGTTGAGAAGGATATATTGTAAAGCACATAGAGCATGATGAACTTCGTTGACATGTTTGTTTGATTGATGAAACCCTATTAATACTGCAGAGCAGTGTTGGGGCCAGCATTATGTTCAGCCATGAAAGGCACACAAGATACTCGCCATAAATGCAAGCACCCCGACCACCAAACACCACTGAACACAGAGCCGGATTTTCTATGGATCAAAGAATTTCAGATGAGCAGGTAATCAGCCCAACGTGTCCACAACTCTTTACTGGCACCATGAACAATACACTGAGCAGTATCAATCTTCTTCTTCTTCTTTATCAATAACCTTTTAGTACCTTTCGGTGTAAGGTTTATGCATGATACACAAACTTTCGCC
>JARBEQ010242852.1:0-11823 GCA_030265355.1 Tritonia tetraquetra | reverse complement strand
CTATATTTCTGTGTCATGCGCCTTGAGCTGTTAAGTATGGAATAAGGCGCTCTAGAAATAAACTTTATTATTATTATATTATAATATCTAAGTGTTGATTTGTGAGAGCGAACGGACAAAAGCAGGAAAGAACTATTCTTGGTCAAAATACTGATTGCCGATATCTTTAAAAATCCTTATATCGATATATTGGTCATCATATCGCTCACATCACTCATTGTCAAGCGATTGGTCTCATTTCGTGACGTCACAATGAAGGTGCCAGATGAACGATTTCGGTTATTTTTGATATATTTGGCATTTTTAAAAAATAAGTTTGAATTTGGCTTTTTTGTAATTATGTTTATAATCTTGCTTTATATTGCTCAAGCATGATTTTTTTTTTAATCGGAAAGTTTCAGATAGGGATACTGTTCGGCAAATTTGAGGGGCAGATAAAATCAGGAGTGATTTCACAGTGAAGTGAATCATTTCTTTTACTCGAGTCGACGGCTAAGTCTGAACTCACGTCTTAATGCGTTTTGTACACTGCTGAAAGTGGTACATAAGCTACAAAATACTAATGCCCAGATTTGCACTCGGTCAGAACTGTAGTATGATGGACCATTAAATTAGTTCTATAGAAAAAATCTTTTCTTACTTCCGCCTTTTTCATTCATTGAATCATTGAATGTTGATGCATCATATATTTATATTACGCTCTCATGCAATGTGTTATTCGTATGTGTTTTCTCTTGTTTTCTTCTCTCCACCATCTAGTTCGTCTTTCTTTTCGTTTTTAATTGATGTGTTTGTAATTTCAGTTACTTATACTTGAAAATATACGAATATCTAGAAAAATAGCATAATATATACTTTTGAAATTTTAGTCAAGAAAGGAACAAAAATAAAAATGACTACTTTCGTATATCATTCACAAAAAGTAAGTCTTATCTTTCTTTCAATAAATTATTTTGACTGCATTTTCATCGTCGAAGGTAGAGTCCCTCCGGGTTGTCTTTCAATTGTCGCGGGCCACGTTCTCTGATGTATTATTGTTTGCATAAGGATAATGATATTACATTTACAAACGGGTTGACTAAAAGGGATTAACAGTTATTGATTACATCACATCTCTGATAACCCGAGCACCGTCGGGCGTCCCTGCTTGTACACAAATGAAAGTGAAAGATAATACGTCATACAGAGAATGAAATAATTTCGGCGGGCGAAGTTGCAAAGGCCGGCGTGGGTTCACATTTGACAGTCTATACTATCTATGTACTTTTCGTATACCGAAGTCCATTTTCTGAAACTATCACATTTCTCATTTCCTGATTTTATCTATCTTACCAGTTAATGCCGTCTCAACTTTTCAACGTTTGGCTTTTTTTCTACTATGGTTTGGAAATGATAAAAGCGTTTATCTGGCAATCAATTTATATCCTATTTCCTATCATTATCATTCAGGATTCAGGATCACGAAACAACTGAAGTAAATTTCGCATACTGATTGACCGTACGTAACATTGAATGCTCTTCGACTTCAAAGAACGCATGGAATCCTTTTCAATTAACAAGGTAAGATTATTTCCTTTCATATGTGACGGATTTCAACGTATGATATTGCCAATAAACTTTTCCAATGGGAGGAAGAAAACTTGTCAAAACTTTTGAAACTTCAACTTGCAATCTTAGGTCCAGAGACAAAGTTGTAAAACTAGGACAGAGAACACTGGTCTTGAGTAGGGTGTTATCGCACCGTGTTATCTGTTATTATGTTATAATGAACACTGAAATGTATTATGATAGTTGGATCGCCCCCCTTCTTTCTCATTCATTTTTTTGCTTTTAAATTTACCTCATTCGAAATGTCTTGATAGTCAATGATCCATTTTCAGCTTTTGTCATTACTTTGTGTGATGTGTAACGTACGTTGATATATATCTAGTCTAGTTTTTATAGTATATGTTTTAACTTCATATTTTGTAAGCATTGCTTGTCACTGCCTAAATTTCTGTGTTATGCGCCTTGAGCTGTTAACTATGGAATAAGGCGCTCTAGAAATAAACTTTATTATTATTATTATTATAAACTTCCGTTAGGCGATAGCTGAGAAAAACAAGGAAAAAACTATTGTTTCCCAGCCAGCACAATATTAAACCCTCAACAAAGGTTCTCGGGAGTAGCTACTCCCGGCAAGCACGATTAATCGATTAGGGCGCCAGGAGTAAATTTACTTCCCCGCACGCGTCAGCCTTGAAGGCAGGTGATGTGAGGGGAGTAGATATGTTAGACTGCCCTGCGCTAGCTAGACCCCTACACCTCTATCTAGAGACTTTGTAACTTCCGTTAATGACAAAACTATGAGGAAACCAGGGTCGAGTTTATAAATAACAGCCAATCAAATAACAGTCTATACGGTGGATTTTAGGGTTCGTCTTTTTCGTGAATTGAAAATAGCGTTGTTTTCATTGTTCTTTCCAGCACTCGAAGTTTGAGCCAGCAGCTGCGCGCTCATCATGCTTTGTGTTGAAAACCAGAATGGACATCCGATTTCGCGGGACTAGTTTACTGGAGTTAATGACCGATACCGGTTGCGAAGAAGAATTTCTTATTCACAGCACGGTTGCAAACAATCACATTCTGTTTATATTGAAAGAGTTGGATTGCATTTTTTAAAAATTGGGGGGGGGAATACGCTTGAACCACGAGCGCTTGACATACAGTTCAACAGCCGCCCACAGAGAAAATCAAATTCAAGAAATGAAGCTGTGACAGAAGGTTGCGACACAAACACTCAAATTTCAATAGATTCATGCTCTTTTAGTAAAGACATCATCACTCTTTGAGAATTCCATAATGAGAAGAAATGTTCTCACAAGCACGGTTTATCTGCATTTGATAAAGAGGGCTTACACACTCCTAAATGTCATTTTGTGATGGGGACAAAATATTCTTGAGGATTTGTAGGAAAATTAAAGTAACCAGGGCCATTGTAACATTTCTGACATCTTCATTACTCTACATGGTATGGTAATTTATTGTAGCCATTGTAAAAAAAAACAAAACATTTCATACAATCGTAGCATGCAATAAACATTTGTAATCAGTCAATTTAACATTGAAAATATGTTTGTTAGGCTCGCAAACATGTACTAAATACTAAATAGCACTCACATCATTCATGATACAAAAACAAAACTGTGCATTGACATAGACAAATCAAACAATAAGGAGCAAACAAGCATGTCAGATAAGCATTTCATAAAGTAATTGAAACCAATTTCATGTTTCATACACTAGATGAAAATCCAATATATTTTTTTTAAAATCCAAAATCACAAACGACCAGACAACTTTTCACTGTCATGCTAAAAGTTTTTCTCACAAAGTCATTCTAAAACCCTTTCTTTCTTCTTTCTTATCCAATTCCCTTTTACCATTACAGTGTAGGGCCAGCTCTATGAGGCTGGATTTCTCTAGATCAAGATAGTAAGCCAAGCAGGTGATCAACTCACTGTGACCTTTGTGGTAGTGATTAATTTTGCACGGACAGCGGCCTTACGGCCTACTCTTATCGCTGTTTTAACTGCCAAGGGTTCTTGAACGTGCGCAACCTGCACACAGGACCTCTAAGTTTATCGTCCGTCTCCGATAGGACTAGGTTCTTTGATCCCACCTACCTGAATAGGATCAGGGGAAATGGCATAGATAGGTTTTCACCAAGTTTCATGGAGAAAAATACCTGGCGCTGCTGGGAATCGAACCATGTACCTTTCGCTAACACTAACACACATTTCAATGGTCAAATCTATGCTATGGCAAGCAGATGTAATAGATCTTGATGATCTGTATGTCATATGTGACATTTTTTGGTGGAGACAAAATGGGTAAAAATCCCCCTAATTCTGATGAATTTCTAAATAAACTATATTTTATCTCTTCCTTTGCTTGTGTTTTGCAAGATATCATTAAGATATATCTGTTCAGGGGAGCAAAAAATCAACAACAAAAAAAATGTAAAATAACAAATTAGTTGCCATCAAAGAATGTACAGTTTTCTTCAAAAATAAAGTCTTTTATTTTCACAAAATTACTGACAAAAAGGTTACAAACAGAAAAAAAAACATTGCCAGCTCATTCTGACCTTTAGAATGGGGAAAAGTTTTTGGTCGTTTTGACACTCAAAAACGTCTCTAAAAAATGTATCTTTCAATCAAAGGGTCTGAAATTATCACTACTATCTCCTGGGGTTATTACCATCATGTGCCAAAAACAGTTTTAGAGACAAGATTGAATAGAGGTAAAGGTAAAGCCATTTTGTGCTCATATTTTGTGGTGTGACCTCCTGTCACACAGCCTCAAATAGAAAAGTTCACCTTACTACTGTCATTTGTTTGTCACACTTTTGAAATGTGTTCAAATTTTTGTTTCCAGATAAAGAAACTTTTCATCTGATTCTGTAGTAGTAACAAGTTTGGGAAGACGCCAAGATCTCAATATGTAAGTCTTTTGCTTTGATTTTTTGTGAATAGTTCCTTAGTCCTAAGACTAAGACTGCACTAAATTACTATTCTTAGCATGAAGCACATTTGTGTCACTCACTTCATAGGACATATGATGACACACCTGTCAGGCTGCTGACCCCACTTAGGGCGAAAAAAAGCAAGGAAGATAGAGAGAAGCAACTTATTGTTATTGTCAATGACATTTACTGGTTGTTTATAGAAGACTCAGAAGCACGATATAACATTGTATGTTTTATGATAGTTATTTTTTATTCATATTTTAACTGTTCTATTTTTTTTTGTACAGGGCACCGGTAATTGCTTCAATGCTTAGCAAATTCGCAAATATTGCGTTGCGTAGTCGTATCCGAGATGATGATGTAATCGACCAGATGAACCATTGGGCGACAGTTGGATTGTTGGCAGCTTTGGCTATTGGTGGGTCATGTGACAGGCTGGAATTTTTTATTTGAATTGGTTTTATGTTGTAAATACGTTGATTATGAATGTAGAATGGTCATTTTCTCTATGTTCTAGGAAATGATGATGATGACACCATGAAGATAATTAAGTTGATAACATTACAGGGCTCTTACCCAGCCCACAAATTCCAGGGATCCTTGATAATCGTTTGAGTTTGTTAAAATTTGAAATCCCCAATTGAATAGTCCTGGAATTTTTATATTTTTATGACCTAGACCTTTATGTCCTTTATGGTGACCCTGTAGTAAAAAATGTTGTCTTTGTCACCAGGAACTGGAGCCAAACAGTATGTCGGTGACCCTATTCATTGCTGGGTGCCAGCAATATATAGCAAGAAACAGTTCCAGAAATATTCCGACAGCTATTGTTGGATTCATCCCATGTACAATGTCGACTTCAATGACGAAATTCCCTTTGACGCAGACGAGAGGTAAAAGTTTTGTAATTAAAAAATGCACGTTTATATTTTCTACTTACTCTTTGCCCACCTTTTTGTTTTTACATTTATTTGTAAATTATTTTTTTTAAGAAATTGCAGATTTTTTGTGAAACTCAATGCACAGCCTAAGTCTGTGGCAATTGATTTGAAGAGTCCAGGGAAAAAACAGCAAGGTCCCATTAAATTTGTCTCAAGTTACCCCCAAACGATGAGGTATTTAGCAATTATGCTATACAGTGAACCTTGATTATAAGGAGTGGTGGCGTTCGAGACAAAACCACTTGTTATTCCTCAGGTCTCACCGTGGATGAAAGTTCGCCGCAAATTCTGATTTCCCTGTCAACTCCCTGTGGAGCATACAGTATGAACTGCATACTGCATGTTAGGCAACCATCTTTACTCCATTGAAGTGTTTGCTATTAAACTCGTTGAAAATGGAATATCTCAGAAATGAAAAATGTGACACACTTAGACTTTGTTTTCCCATGTGGTCTTCATTTTTATCCGCTGATTCCAGTCACAATCAACACACCTAGCATTATCTATACACACTCACCAAGTGTTTTTATTAAAGAATATAACATTCCTGGGAATAGTGAATTTTGACCTGGAAATGCTCTGAAGAATACATTTTTGAAAAGAGGTCCACATTTGTATTTTAACTTACTTGCGTTGTGTACTGCACACCCTGCTGGCGCCATTTTAAAGAAAAAATGACGGGTTACGCGCGATGCGTGATTAACTTTAGTCACTGATAATCACTACCCATTTACCGCTTCAGTGCGGCAATCGTTGTATATTCCGTAGTCGATCATATTCAATTCTTCGTCTACTTTCCGATCCATGTTTTGATCAAACTGGAAGCCTTATTTTTATGAATTAAAAAGTAGGACTGGGTCGCGACGAAAATCAAGTGTCGCTAGTCCCTTCGTTTTCTGTTTATCGTAACTTTGAACGCATCTATGACTAACTCTACGATGTCCTGTGACAGACTTTCTTTCTTTCCCTGTGTCCTAAACTCTTTATTGACTCCATGAGCAATACACTGAGCAGTATTAATCATAAGCAAGGTCCATAAAAAAATGTATGCATATAGCCCTTGTGGTCACCTCCTCGCTAATCGCATCTGTAGTCATGGGCCGTGCGTATGATATTGCCATCTAAACCTCTCTAAATGTATCGTTGAGATGGTTGTACTCTGTGTTTGTTGCTACGGTGTTTATCATGAAAGAAAGTAGAATGATAAGATGTGTTTATGAGTAGAATGAAATACAAACGGACAGATAAACACATACAGAGAGAGAGAGAAATGGATGGATAGAAAAATCGATAAATGAATAGAAGCAATGAGATAGATAGACAGAGGGATGGAGAGAAAGACACAAAGAAAGAGAGAGAGTGTGCGTGTGTGTGTGAGAGAGTGTGTGTGTGAGAGAGAGAGAGAGAGAAGTTGACAATTAGAAAATGCGTGTCACTCAATTAAAAATATTAATTACTTTAAAACTATGACGGGATGCAAAAAACTAAAATAGGTTGCAGGGACAAGTTTCAAGCCGTAAGAGATGTTGTAATTGTTATAGCCCACCGTGGATCTAATGGGGAAATCACCATTATGTAACTCAAATGTAAGTTCACGAACGAAATTTACACACTTTGAAAAAATATTCAGCTAAACACTTTTCAATGATTAAAAAAAATAAATCTAACCATGTATGGAAAAAGCATCGGCAAACACAACGATAAAACTTGAAAGAATGTACTACTCCCAGTAATTGGGATATGTGTGGAATAAGTGACATGTCAAAGAAGGCAGTTATACCAGAACGAGTTATCTCCCCTTATAATGCGTTTGCTAGGGGTACTTAATTGGTCTTGGCAGATGGAATGCCAGCTCGTGCGTTCGGGAGGGACCGTTCGTCCACTTGAAAGAGAAATCTAAACCTTCAAAATTCACCCCTTTCTAGTCGCCGTGTCTGTAAGAACTGGGAGAATTTGACACTTTGGACGTTTTTAAGCCCCTATGTTCTCAAATTTTGCGTGTGGTTTACAATTAAGCTGGAGAAGGTTTTTAACATATTGAATATTGTATCGGCGGTGGCGTTGATTTTGTAGGAAATGCTTTGACTTCTAATTTTGTTTATCAAGTTCATAGTATAGTTTTCACTACTCCCGCATACTTAGTAAAATGACATTATCTTCTGAGCACACGATTCCTTACGACTTTATAGATAATGCCTCCAATAGACCAGTTATGTGTTGCATTTGATAACAACAAACTATTACTAATAGTATTAGTTTGTGTTTTGCGCATTAAATGCAGCTTATGAGTACTGTTACCGTTCGTAGAAGGGGCCTTTTTGCTTGTTTTAAACTAAAGTGAGGATGTGTATGAATGTCTTTTGTTTGTTTGTTGATGCAATAATCTGGTAAAAAAAACAACATCTATAATCAAAGATTAAATAACGATCTGTCATGTTTTCTCTTCATTTTTTCCCCTGTTCAGATGGTACAATGACATTGGGTACTACCGATGGGTGTTTGTCGTATTCCTGTTTCAAGCTTTTCTATTCAAATTCCCAAACATCTGCTGGACGGAATTGAAAAACTACTCTGGTCTGAATGTGTCAAAAGTGGTCGCAATGGCATGGGAGACGTCTATGATGACGCAAGATGAACGGAATAAGACTATGAGTCACATTGCTGTCTTCATTGACCGATGGCTGAAGACCTATTCACAGTATCGGTTCAGCGCAATTACCCAGTTCAGAGATAAATTCTCTCGGATTATCTTCTGTTTTGGGAAACGGACAGGAAACTATCTGAGTGGTTTGTACTTGTTTACGAAGATTCTCTACTTCGTCAATGCAATTGGTCAGTTCTTTTTGCTGTCTTCATTCTTGGATTTGGATTTCTGGAATTTCGGTTTCCAAGCTCTCTCCGTCCTCAACAAGCAAGGGAAATTCGAGGATCATTACAATTTCCCCCGCATTGGCTACTGTGACTACAGGGTTCGGCAGTTACAGAATATTCAGAGAGTGAGCGTTCAGTGTGTGCTGTCCATTAACATGTTCCTGGAAAAGATGTACGTCATCCTCTGGTTTTGGCTCATGATGATGATTGTGCTGAATTCTGTCAATCTGGTTCAGTGGTTATACAGAGCGATAGTACCCAATAACGGAACGACCTTCATCAAGAAATATCTGCTCCTCCTCGGAATCGACTCCAGAAAACAGCAGAAACTTTTTGTCAAGTTTGTCAGGAAATACCTTCGCACCGATGGTGTGTTTATGTTAAGAATCGTTGCTGCCAACACCAGCGAAATTCTCACCACGGATCTGGTGAATCAGTTATGGCTGAAATTTAAAGGTGATAACGTCATAGGGGGGACTTCGGATCCGAACCACAACACTATGGGACCAAATGGAGGGATTTCACGTTCCAATTCCACCCCCACCGCCCCTATGGAAGAAGAGAATTAATATCTTCCTCTAAAACCTGCCTTAAGAGCTTGAAAATGTGTACCCAGTTCAAGGAATTCAGATACATTACATTAAATTTGTCATGAATAGTCAATTTTGGTATCACTTCTCGATGAAGTTGTGGTGTGTGAGAATAGACGTCATCGAAAATTGAACTGCATTATGATTTTTAAAACTTCAATTCACTTCAATCATTTTCTTCATGGGGTACCTGTAATTGAGTGGTTAAGTCAATCTCTTTGAGATGCAGAGGTCCTGGGTTTCAATGTCGCATTTGCAGGATTTTGCTTTTTCTGGACCTTAGATTCCAAGGCTCTGTCCTGAATTTTGATGTGGAATTTCTAATATTTGTTGTACCATATGCATGATGGGTAAAGCAAAGCAAGAATCTTTTAAGATTGTATGGTCTAAGGTCTTTTATATTTAATTCTTAAAACAGTTTTTAATGCTGATTATATTATGATTACTATTACTTTTTTTTTTTTACATGCTGCGGATAGTCAAATTTATCGCATGCTGGTAACAGCGAGTACTTAAATCATCAAAAAATATATAATCAAACAAAAAATATATAATCAAACTATTTCATTGGCATATTTAGATACTTTTTTAAATACATGCATTTAATGTCGTGACATTTAATGTTATCATTATGATTATTACTATATTATTTGAAATGAAATTTTATTATTTGTTGCCTGTTAGTGTTACTGTTAATGAAGGTTTATGTGCCTTGTTCAGACCTGCCACGTTATTTGTTTGGGTTTTTTTCACAGATACTGTCCTGTTGGGGTATTTTCCTGTTTTATCTCACAAAACAAAGTCTTTAGTTTCCACTGATTTTAAAAATGTAATTATAGCTGTGATTGAAATGTTAATTCACTTTCTTTTTTTTAGCTATTAGAAATGGTGTATTTTGTTGTTTTTTTTGTTAGCACTGAAAAAAAAAAAGAATTTACGGATGCAAAAATATTGTTCTTATTTTTGTCACTGTTGTTTTTCAAACCAATTGTCATTAGTGTTTTGTGATTTTAAAAAAAAAAGAATTCAGTGGCATAGATTCACATAATTGAAAGGATGGGTGCTGGTTCATTCGTTAATTATTTTTCTACCTTATGGTCATGGGCATTTCATATTACATAAATGTGTTATTCAAATTATGTTTGAAGTACTTTCAGCATTCCTTCAATTGGGCACAAAACTATTTTGTACATGAATTATGGATAGGGATAAACCAATTTCTAACATAAACTTATTTTACTGTTCCGGAAGAGAAGAAAAAGTATGTAACTTTTTCCAAACATTGGGCATTTGTTCATTCCAGATCCAGATTAGATGACCAAAGAATGCAAAGAATCTTTTTTTAAGGTATAAAAAAAAAGCATTATTATTATTATTATTATTATTATTATTATTATGGGATGTCTTGTCCTTTTAAAATTTTAAATATTAACTTCAGCATAGCGGACATGATCATTCTTTTAAACCACACCTGTCAAAACCTGTTTTTTTTTTTACAGGGACTTGCCTGTTTATGTAATATATACATTTTTCAACTTGCCACATGCTTGTTTTAGAGTGTCCCATTTTTGCCTCCACAAACAAGATTTGGTTATGTTTTTCCCCCTATTAATGTTCTGTTGGTTTTTTTTCCACCAGCGTCCTGTTTTTATTATTGAATGGATAAGTTTGGCATTCCTCATAATGAGTCATGATGATTATACTAAACAAATATATATTGTGTTTCAAAATATTACTTGCAGATGCTTTGCAGTGTTTTTATATCATCACCTTCATAGAAAAGCGAGATGGCTGAGTGATTCTGGTAACAGCATCCGGCTTCCATGCCAAGAGTCTCGTCCCACATCAGGCCTATTATTATTATTACCTCGATTGTCACACTTGAGGTGTTAATGGGTACCAATTCTTGAATGAGACTTGGGAAAGTAAACTGTGATAGACCAGCATTATTTTATTCAGACAATGACGATATTATGTTACATGTCCATACCATCACTGTGCGCCGAAACCCTGTCAGATAAGATTAGGTGGCATTTTTGATAATGATTATCTATCAAAGAGTTTCCGGCTTTGTGTTCAGTCGTGTTTGGTGGTTGGGGTGCCTGTATTTATGGCAGGTGTCTTGTGTGCCTTTCATGGCTGAACATAGGGCTGGCCCCAACACTGCTCGGTGGTATTAATGTGGCTCGATCAAACAAATTATCTATTTGGGGATTAACATGGGACCAACTTTGCATATATTTTTTTTCATAAAGAAGGGAAAAAAAAATTCATTTACATGACTCGTAATCATTTCTTTTTCTATGATTTCCCTCGCTTGGTACCTTTCAGTGTCAGGTGACTTGTTGTAGTCATCTTGTTATGATAATCTTTGTATCATATTTTGTAAAGGATATGGTTTTACGCACCAATGGTTCACTTTGTATGTTTGCAAAATTTTGTTTTTATTCAGATTATCATCAAATATTCTGTATATTTCTTTGATTACATTGATTTGTTCTTTCATTTTTATTTTTTTTTACTTATGAAGAGCAAGACTTTTCATTTGGTATTGGTAGTTTTATAAAAGTTGGTTGGTTCGAGTTCTAGGTGGGTGTTGATATGTCCAAAGCAGACTAAACCAGCTGTGTAGGGGACACAGCAAGTCCCAAGCACACCTGGTGCAATGTATACTGGAGGGGGGGGGGTGTCCGGTCTGAGTGATTTTACGCAGCAGCAAAGGTTGTGGAGGGGTTGGCGGGACCCCTTCTGTGGGCCGGGGGGTGCTAAACCGGTCCACGCTCTTTGTCTTCTATCCCCCTCACCTATCGTCCCAGCTCCCATGGAGCTTTTTAATTTTTTTCTCATGTAAATCATCTCTCTTTATAGTATTCATTACTGTATATTTTACGAATTGAGTATATCCCTTCTG
>JARBEQ010242841.1:0-11825 GCA_030265355.1 Tritonia tetraquetra | reverse complement strand
ACTGTAAAGTGCATAGAGCATGACCTAGTCATGAATCATGCGCTATAGAAATGCTATGTATTATTATTATTATTAATAACACAAAAACATTGTAATTTTTAGCATGTACATAATAAGCTACTAATAAATTGTTTATAAAACAAAACAATTAACACGAAAAACAACAACCATAAGTCATTTTCCCCCTTTAGAACAAGAGTGGGGTACAACCCCCCGCTCATGATTGTGTGATCAACTGCTCGAGACACATGATCACGGTTGCGATCACGATCACAATCAACGGAAGGACGAATCATGCCCAGGCCTAATTAATTGTATACTTTAAACCCTTTACAATGAAACGGAAAGTCGAGCAATGCATATGGCACCATTTTCCCGTGGCTAAAATACGACTTGACAGCATAGTAGGAAGGGAAGTTTCCTTCGCCTCTCAGTACCGTCAATTGAATGCTGGATTTCCAGGGCATATCAAGGTCGACTCTCTGGGTGAGAACAGTTTTCGAGGGGAACAAACAGTCGCTGAAAAAGTAGTCATCTCTCTTATGCCTATCTATTCAAGTCTTCTTTTTTTGTGATACAGCTCAACGTATTTGTATATTTAATGAAACCGGGTTGTGTATTTTGTCAGGAAAACCCTCTGCTAAATCTAAACATGGGACCTAGGATCGTTAAATGGTAGGTTTATTGTGAAATTCTAGGGCAACGTTAGTAAAAATTGCTTTAAGGCCGTCCGCCGGAATGTAGGCACCATGCATTCAGCATTGACATATTCTAGTGCTGAATGTTGTCGTTTAGTAGTTTATATTTCTGCTCAAGCAAACCATCAAACCAGCAACAAGAACAAGGCAATCAATTTGAATCAACAAAAGCCAGGGATAGTATAAGGGCACAGGCACAGAACGCTGATCAACGCTGTAAGTTTGTAAGCTTCTTTCTTTCTTATCCAATTCCCTTTTACCATTATAGTGTAGGGCCAGCAATATGAGACTGGATGTCAATGGATCAAGATATTAAGCCAAGCAGGTGATCAACCCATTGTGACCTTGTGGTAGGAATTAATTTTGCCCGGAGGGCGGTCTTGCGACCTACTCTTATCGATTTTCAACTGTCAAGGGTTCTTTATCGTGTGCAACGTGCACATGGGACCTCCGAGTTTATCATCCGTCCCTGATAGGACTAGGTTCTTTGATCCCACCTACCTGAATATGATCAGGGGAGTGGCATATAGGTTTTCACCGAGTTTCAAAGAGAAAAATACCAGACAGTATCGCTGCCGGGATTCGAACCCAGTACCTTTCTCTTCAGAGGCGAGAACTGTACCTCTGCGCCACTGGGACCCAATTAATCGCCCCGTCACAACTCTGTAAGCGCTTGGAGTGAAAGCTTGTTAACGATAGTTATCAGCACTTGCTAACCGCTAGACTTGAGGAGAGATAATGTGTAGTGCAGCTGTGTTGATGCACGGTACATTACCCACTAGACTTGGATTAGACTATATCAATCTAGGCCCTAGGCAGTCTTCAATCATCCTGCCTCTCAGAGAAATGATCAAAGCTTAAAACCAATAGGAATGCGGAAGAGAGTTGGTGGTGGGTTCTTTATTTCTCCAATCAATTTTAGTGCTAGTGGTAGCCTATAGACCTTACACCGAAAGGTACTAAAAGGTTATTGATAAAGAAAGAAAGAAAGCTAGCCTATAGATAGAATGGTTTCTGAATAGATAGTTCTAAATAAAATGGAGATGCGAACAGAAAAAAGTAAAGAGAAATCGCATCTAAAGTCTTGTTTTCTTTTCGTTCTCCTATACTTTCCCTGCATGCTCCCCAAAGATATTTTCCCACAGCACAAGCAACCAGCGTTCCTTGTGTCCTTACCCTACCCGGTATCGCGCATAGTGATAAAAAAGTCGAGTATTGAATCGTAAGCGAAGAAAAACTTTGGATCTATCCAGGGACGTAACTCCAATCAATTGTAATATAATCTCATTCATTCATTCATTCATGATCCATGATAAAAAAAATTCAGTTTCACTTGTGCGATGGCCTTGCTTGATCTCATTAAATTCACCTTCTAACAACACGCTGTTATGTAGCGCACACAACGTTTGGTCTTCGCTGATCTTCAATTTAAAAGTATAGTCTAGAGTCTAGATGATTATATTTTTTCTTCAGAAGTAATGAAACGTTGAAAATTCAAACACTTTACCCCCTTTACATTTGTTTCAACTGAAGTCCAAGTCAGAATTATTATCAGGATTAATATGGCAGACTTTCCTTCCTTTCAACCTTCTTCAGATATTCACATTTGTGGACTATGTCGTTCTGAGTTCAACAACATTTATAATTTCATTGACCATAAGAAACATTGTACAATTACTCAAACAGAAGTCATCGGGACTCATCAGCACCATGCATCAAAATTTATTATACACCATGATGAGGGCAATTCAGAACAGACTAATTATGATTCGGATGAAATTGTTGGAAATGTTGTTTTGCCAGTCCATGAAAGTAATGTTGCTGGTGTTGTGAATTATGCTCATCTTCTACCACCAGCAGACAGACCACGAGAACAACAATGTTCTCTAAATGCATCTGAAGGCGAGAATGTCAGTTTTCTCTATCCTTCGTCAACTATGACAATTTCTTCCCAGCAGCCCAATGTAATACACTTAAGTAATTTATGCTATAATGATAATATTGTACATACTGACACCAATAACATGGCCCAGTGCAAATCTGCTACTTTAATACAACAGTCCAATCTCTCAAGCAGTGAGCCAAATTATTCTGGTGGTTATTTTGAAATTCATAATCCTCCAAGTCAGTCAGAGTCGACACTTGTGTCTTCTTGTTTAGACACCAGTGCTTTGCCAAGTCAAAACAATTGTGCGAATTCCAACAAAGATATGTCCGACAACACTCATATAGACAGCCCTGCTTTATGTCCCGAAGATTTAGAGGTTGGACAGATTTCAGAGGCAATGATCGGAAAGCTGAGTCAAAAGTTTTGCCCTAAAGTACAAAGCAAACTCAGGAACATTGATAATAACAGTGAAAAAGTTGGAAAGCTTGATCCTATTTCAACCTTTACGGTGAAAGGAAAGAAAAGTGGTGGGCCATTGAATGATGACATGAGTAACGCGTCGAATAAAATTGTCACAAAATTGTTTCCTGTTAGTGGCACAAGGATGAATTCTTCAAGTGTACCATTAGTAGAAATAAACAATGATTCAAAGAGTAGTTGTATGAGAGGGATTTCTTTTGAAAAGCGAGAACGTCTTCAAGGGGTATCAGATGAAATGCTCGAACCATTGCCAGCCAATTTAAGAACACGATGTGAAAATGAAGCGTCATCTTCTATTGGCTTTGCCAGGACATTGTCACAGGTAAATTGTGTGATCAATTATTTATTTAAAAATTATTATTATAATTACATGAGATCCCGCAAATTATTTTTTTTGTATTAAAAATTACAAATAAAAAAACATTTTCCCTCTAATTTTAATTCCATTTCTGCAGTAATAGACACCTGGTGCTGCTTGGAACATCAGGGACATGACAGAGAAATGACAGATCCACACATGTTTTACTTTGAATGACTAGTTCCGTTTTTATTTTTGGGCTCTGTATCATTGTATACAGTGTTGTACAACTGATTCCTCATCTGAATCCATTGTCAAAATTCACAGCTTAGTGTTTACTTCGATTGATATTGATTTTTAGAAGTCAAAATTAGCATTGGCAGCGTAAACAAAGGGGTCCCAGTGGCGCAGAGGTATGGTTCTTGCCTCTGAAGCAAAACGTACATGGTTCGATTCCCGGCAGTGTCAGGTATTTTTCTCTGTGAAACTCGGTGAAAACCTATATGATGCCACTCTCCTGATCCTTTCAGGTAGGTGGGATCAAAGGAACTAGTCCTATCGGAGACAGACGATAAACTCGGGAGTTCCCGTGTGCACAATGCGCACGTTAAAGAACCCTTGGCAGTTAAAAAATCGATAAGAGTAGGCCGCAAGGCCACTGTCAGGCAAAATTAATTCCTACCACAATAGGTCACAGTGGGTTGATCACCTGCTTGGCTTAATATTTTGATCCAGAGAAATCTAGCCTCATAGTGCTGGCCCTACACTGTAATAGTAAAAGGGAATTGGATAAGAAGAAAAAAAGGCGTAAACATATGTTCACAGCTTGTGGAAAGCCTTATAATGAAAGGGAAATAACTCCCGTAATAATGCTGTGTTGTACAATATCATATTTGCCTGGTAAATGACGCTGGTCGGCATTTCGACAAATGGCATGGCATCGTAATAGATTTGACACATGTCGAAAATGGCAACGTAAGGGTTAATTGAACCCACACTAGCGTAAGGGTGGCAGAGGTACGGTTATCACCTCTAAAGCGGGTTTTAAATTTCCCGGCAGTGACACTGGTATTTTTCTCCTTGAAACTCGTTGAAAACCTTAATGCCACTCCCCTGATCCTATTCAGATAGGTGGGATCAAAGAACCTAGTCCTATCGGAGATGGACATTAAACTTGGAAGTCCCATGTGCACGTTAAAGAACCCATGGCAGTTGAAAATCGATAAGAGTAGGCTGTCGCTGTCCGGGCAAAATTAATTCCTACCACAAAGGTCACAGTGGGTTGATCACCTGCTTGGCTTAATATCTTGATCCAGAGAAATCCAGCCTCATAGTGCTGGTCCTACACTAATGGTAACAGGGAATTGGATAAGAAAGAAGACTAGCGTACAATAACCTCGCTTAACCACAGACAGAGCCCGCTCCTCTCCCGGTTGCGCTAACTAGCCACTCCCCCAAAAAACAGTTTGTTAACGCAGATAGCTTGAGATAAAAAATCCCTGACACTGCTCCCGTGTGTGGAATTGAACCTACAGAGGACAACCAGCTCATCCTGTGAGTGAAGCAGTGCTTTCAAACTCGCCTTTCTTCTTGATGCAACAACCACAAATAAATACCACAAACAATGGAAGAACATAGAGAAACAGAAGTAGCTCCGTAGATAATGGGATTGAAAATGAAAAAACTTCCAAAGGACAGTGATGAAAAACGTTTCGAGTTCATACCCTTCCTCAGCAAATGAACAAAGCGGGCAACAGAATAGAATATTTAAAATGGAGATCTGTAAAAAAGCTTGCAAATCAGTGGTAGTGTAAAATGCATTTGATTGTGGTGCGGAATGCCAAGCAGAAACTTTTTTCTTGATTTGTTTGGAAACTTTGCTATACTACACTGTACTTTTTTAATGATAAAAAAAGAAGACAATTATAAAAAAGCATCTTTATTGTGCGATTTCATTTTCATCTTCAAGTTGGTGATTGTAATGATGTTGTATTCTTGTTTCCCAGGATGCAGTGGAAAGCCCAGTCATCCAGGATGAAACTCAATCCACAGAGAGCCGCACCAAGAAAATTAGTAGCATATACAAGGCTGTCTTCACAAGCCCCTCCAGTGGTGGCCATCGGCTCTCTGTGAAAATTCCGGAACCAAACAGGATAGGCTCTACTAGATATGGTAGTGCATCTCAAAGAGAATTTACTGAGAGGCCTGTTCAGGCCAGATTTGAAAAGAGCAACAGTTCTACCAGTTACAAGAATATTTCCAAATTGGCAGAGCTGTCACAAAACAGAGCCCTTAAAGATGGTGGTGCTGAGATACCGACCAATACTTTCGTAACGAGTACTGATGCTACATGCCAACGAGAAAGCATTGAGAAGGTCAATTTGTCTCAAGATCCGGGTTGTCCAGCTGTGAAAAAGCCAGTGGTGGATGTTCCTAACTCCTTACATGATTCTGATTCTCATATTGGTGGTATTATTAGCAGTACTGGTGGGAATAATGTATTGGATGCCAGATCTAGTATAAACAAAGCTTTGGATATCAGTTCTAGTGGGAACAAAGTACTGGATACCAGTACCAGATCTAGTGGGAACAAAGTATTAGATGCCAGATCTAGTGGGAACAAAGTACTAGATACCAGGTCAGATGATAGTGTGTTCAAATTAAGTGGGCCGATGGATAAGACTAATACAGAGCATTTGAGTGCTTCTTCTATTGCAACAGATATGAGATGTGAACCAGAGAGAATTGGTGTTACAGCCGCTGACCAGGGAGAGTTGACACCTTGGTCAACAATTGAAGTTGCTACAACTGAAGACGATGATTTGATCGTCAAAGAGGCTGTCAGCACAAGTGGCGAACAGTGCATTTCTGATAAAGAGGATACTGTAGTTATAGTGTACAAGAGGGAGGACAACAGTTTCATTATGATGTACAAACCAAAGCACTCGACCAGTGATGATGAACATTTTGTGTGTGATAGAATTAATGAGGAGGTTAGTCTTGAGGAAAGTGTTCTATCCCAGCATGCAATTGAATCTGTGGGCAAGGAAATACGAGATGAGCAAGAACATCAGTTTCACTCAATCATACAACCAGCTGGGCAATATTATCTTAATAATTCTGGACATAACCAGCAGCAGATAATGACAGGAGTCGGATATCAACCCACCTTTAATCTCTATTCAGTGGGGACGAAAGCTGAAGATGTAGTAAGTTTTGACCATGGTGTGAAGAAAGATGGTATGTCTTTGTCTGATAGAGAATTGAGAGTGGGTGAGAATGAAGAGAAAATTGTGTATGTTCAAGCTCCGGCGATGCAAGCTTTTGAGAGAACCACGGGACCAAAAACGGCAAATATCAACATCACTCAGAACGTTGAAAGTAGGAGCAGACACTTGAGAACAGAGAGAAAGTTGAAAGAGCCGTCACTGCGAGCCAAAGAGAAAAACGTGAAAGGATACCGACTTGCTTCGACGAATGCTGGTAAGTTTTCTTCTTGTTATCGTTAGTGCATGTTACTGCCAAGCACCGTTGTGCCCAGCCCTAAGATCAACATTGCTGAACGGCGTTGGAAAAACTTTGGAATAGGTAGATAAGGCATGTAGGTGATCAGCCCACTCTGATGCCAGTATTGATTTCCCATTTTAAATGAATTTGGACCATAATGTTCTTTACTCTTTGTCCCTTTCTTGACTGAGAATAGCTGTAGATCCCCAGAGGAACATAGGGCCTCAGCCACACTCCTCCATCTGACTTGATTTTGGACAGCCCTCGTCAGCTCGGGCCATATCAATCTAGAGGCTTTGACTTCCGCTTCAGTGCTTCGGCGCCATGTTTGTTTCGGTCGGCCTACTTTGCGCTTTCTTTGCGGATGGGTAAGCCTTTGGATTGAACTTAGGATTTTTTCCCCTGGACTTTTCAAAGTTTTTATGGCTGTGGCCTGAAGTTCTGTTGAACTGCCTTTGATATGAATATGACCTTTCTGTGTTGAAAAGGGCATACAACTTCAAACTTTAGAACTTAGGACAACTTTCAAACAAACACATGTTCCTGTTCAAAAGGAGTGAGCATTATTTTTCTTTTAAGAGTCTTCTTTGCTTTTCAGATGTAACCATTTCTCCCAACCATCCCCGCACAGTTGTTAATCTGGAGACAGAGGTCAAGGGTCAAACTAAGTCCTTTACTTGCCATTTTGGGAATTGTAGGTAAGGAAATTGAAACTAGTGGGATAGAGTTTTGTTGTGGTTAGTGGAGATGGCTGATGTTAAACTTTCTGTGTCTCGTGCCTTCCGAGACACACACACAACTGAAGCACATGTTGTGTTTGAAATGTCTGACGTATGAAAATATCATGTGTGTGTGAAATTTGTGAAGTCGGAAAATTTCATGAGGATTTGAAATGTGTGATGAGGTCTGATAATTTCATGAGCGTCTGAAATGTGTGAGGTCTGATAATTTCATGTGTGTGTGAAATGTGTGAGGTCTGATAATTTCATATGTGTGTGAAATGTGTGAGGTCTGATAATTTCATGAGCATTTAAAATGTGTGAAGTCTGATATTTCATGTGTTTGTGGAACTTGCAACTTCATGTGTGTTGGAATAATTTCATGTGTGAAACTTTTATAACTAGTTTCATGTGTGTTTGAAGTGTTTAAAGCTTGTGCAACATTAACAAATATATTCACCTACCTTGTCTTCTCCAGCTATTCCACCAGTTTGGGCAAAGATTTTCATCGGCATTATCGAACACACACTGGTGAACGACCGTTCAGATGTGACGAGTGTGGAAAGACGTTTAATCGTTCAGATAAACTCAAGACTCATTTGCGTTGTCACGCTGGACAGAAGCCCTTTCAGTGCAAAATCTGTATGTTGGACTTTTTAAAAACCTTTTGTTGTTTTTTTTTGTTTTGTAATTTTTTTGAGGTTGGGTTTAGTCGAGTGCCCTCGACCTCATAAAGAATCGCCAGAATGTGTTTTAATTTCTTGAAATAACACTTTCCTTTATTAAAGCTTGTCCTGAAAAGCCTTTAGGCTCAAAGGGCCTGGAGTTTTGTAGCATAAAGGTAGGGCACTAGTCTATCGCAGCCTACTGCCCAACTCTCGTTTGAGAATTGGTACCCATTTCTACGCCTGGGTCGAGTGAGGCAAAGGAAAGTTTCCTGCCCAAGAAAGAAACCTTTAGGATTTGAACCCACGCCCTTTGCCTATTCTCCAAAATAAGGTGCAACCTATGTTTTTTTTAAACAAGATGGGCCCTAACTCTTGCAGACTTACCAAGTCCTGTTTTATAAAAATCAGTTTTGGACTTGTGAAATAGCCTGTTTCACCCTTTAAAATCCTGTTTTTCCTCTATAATTTTTTTTCTCTCTATTAAAGTCCTGTTTTTTTCTACCTGTTTTTACACTGGCTAAGGTTGGAAGGCCTGTTATGAAATGAATTTATTGTATTTGTGCTCTTGAAATCATTTGTAGTCACTTCATATAAATATGAATAAAAATGATTTGTAAAATGTCGTAGTTGTAGAGTATTAGTTTAAGTAGTAGTGGTACAAAATGGACAGGTAACAATCAAAAGGTAACAGGTAGATTTTCTAGAGGCCTATCATCTGTGGGATCGGCTGATTCAATTTTTTTTCAGATGGGATCGGGATCCGGGATTGTAATATATTTTTTCAAAAGTTGTTAGTTTTACTTTTACACCCTTGGCAACTCTTTGTAGGTCATATCAAAGTCGAGTTCTCCGGTTTATTGTCCATCTCTGATAGAACTTGATTCCATAAAAGGAATCCACTGACCAGAGCTTTATAAACTTGATGGAAAAAATGTTGACGTTGCCGTCGGGTTTCGAACCTCCAGGGCCATCTGTGCACAAAACAAATGCATTTGCATTACAACTGAGCGCTCCGACTCCCCCCCCCCCCCCCTCCCCACGGGAAACCCGGGGTGGTAAAATAAATAGGTCCTCTGTTCATCAACAGGGTACGATGATGGGTGCCACCCATGAACTTTGTCATTCCTAGTAGTCCATGGGTGGCTTCTTGTCTGATCTCGCTCTGTCTTCTCTCCATCTTTTCTTTTTCTACCCCACAGGGGTCTGGGGTTTATAAAATGGGCCCTCTGTTCACCATCGGGGGGTGCAGCTCCCTAAGTGGTGGGTGCCACCCATGGACTGCGCGTCTTTCCTAGTGGTCTATGGGTGGCATCTAGTTACCTTTGATTTGTTTGGAGCCATGTTCCCTTATTAATATATCTTCTACTGTCTTCATTTCCAGGTAGTTATGCAACTGTAGATAGTGGCAGTCTAAAAAAACACCTGAGGATTCACACAGATGAACGGCCTTTTCAGTAAGTGGTTTATATTTTTTTTCTTAGCTGGTTCAGTCGAATCTGCTACATATTTTTCTGATGACTTGGGAGGTGACACTCGCATGGAGAAAAAGATACTAAAACACTTAATGATACCAGACCCCTTACGATGTAAATCAATATATTTTTGTCAAATAAATCTATAATTATCTTGTATATTGAGATACTCTTTTAATCTTACTTTGACTTGTTTAAAAAAAATAGAAAATCCTTTTTGTTTTAGTTACCACTACTGCCTTTAACATTTTGCTTTCGTAAGAATAACAACACAATGTGTAATTCGGGAAGACAATCCATATTCAAATGTCTGTAAAGAATTTCACAATAATCCAACAAGAACACAGTGCTGGACAAACTCTCGATCAAGAATGTAAGACAAGCAGGTGATCAGCCCACTGTGCTTGAACCTTGAATAGCACAATGAGTCCCAATTAAGGTGTTACTCAAGTTTTCTGCCTGGTGAAAAAAAAACAATCTTCAGCTAAAAGAAAACTGGATCAAAATTTGCAACATATGGCAAACTATCTCTATCAGAAACTCCCCCCCCCTTGTCTTTTCAGATGCCAGATTTGTCCATATGCCAGTCGTAACTCGAGTCAGCTGATTGTTCACCTCCGCACACACACAGGAGATGCCCCCTTCCATTGCAACGTTTGTTTGGCCCAGTTCAAGATCAAGTCAGACTTAAAACGCCACTTACGAGTTCACACGGGGGAAAAACCATTTGAATGTGACAAGTGTGATTACAGGTCTTCTAACAAAGGTACGATTAGGTCCCTTTTGGAGCAAATCGTTTTTGTGGGGACACAGTGGGCTGATCACCTGCTTGTCTGAAATTCTCTGATCGAAAGTATTTAAATTCAGTCGTGTTTGGTGGTCAGGGTGCCTGCATTTATGGTGGGTACCTGTGTGCCTTTCATGTCTGAACATAGGGCTGGCCCCAACACTGCTCTGGGGGTCACATCAATGGGGTTTGATGAAATAACGTTTTGTGGGTTGTTGATATTATGTTAAGAACTATTTGAGATTTTACTTTTACCATATTGGTGAATGAAGGTAATTGAATGTCCAGTCTGATGAATACATTTTTATTTTGGTCAAATGACCATGACCCTGGAAGGCCACGGTCAAAAGCTGACCAGGAAAATTTGTATGTGCTTCATAGAGGTTTTGTGCTTTTATTTCAAGTCTTGTCCTCTAACAAAAATGAGAGAAATGTTGCTTATTCTATTCTCTACTAGAAAATCTATACTTTTATGGGTCTTACATGATTAGTTTCCATACAATTTGTACAAGTATATAGTGATAAGTAAGTTTGATTGGTTTCTTTGACTATTAATCTGTTGAAGCACAAGATCAGAATTCTTTTATTTCGCATTTTAAATAGTGATTATAGTTAGGCTGATTAGATTGGCTTGTGACACCACAGCGGGGAAAATAGGCCAGGTTTAATCAGTCTTTGTCACTTCTAGGGTTAATAGTATAGGCATATTGCTTATTTCTTTTTCTTCAATATTGGGAAAGTACATGAATAGATAACTTTATTTTGAGTGCTCAATTTTTATACTTAACAAAAACAACCCAAAACCCAAAATTTTGATTTGTTCTCTCATTCATCTTATGGACTTACTTGTCTTAACCACTCAGCCACTGTGCTTTTTGCATGTATCGCTAAGTGGCTAAGACAGCAGACTTCCATGACAAAGGTTGTGGGTTCGACTCTCGCTCCAGACACTTTGTCTTTTTCTTGGGCAAGAAAGTTAACTCTAATTGCCTAACTCAACCCAGGTGTAGAAATGTGTACCAATTCTCAACTGAGAGTTAGGAAAGTAAACTGTGATAGACCAGCTTCCTACCCAAAAAAGTGACAACTTGTAAAGTAAAGTAAAGCATAGCACTTATATAGCACATATCCACAAAGTTCATCATGTTCTATGCGCTTTACAATGTATAGTTTACCCCTGGCAGGCCATAACACTCCTGTATCCTTCTCAACTCCACGAGTATACAGTGCGAGTTGCTTGTTAGGCGCTTCAGCACTAGCATTCTGACAAGATCGTTCACTGCCCTCGGCCGGGTACTCATTTACACC
>JARBEQ010242819.1:0-11828 GCA_030265355.1 Tritonia tetraquetra | reverse complement strand
AGAGAGAGAGAGAGAGAGAGAGAGAGAGAGAGAGAGAGAGAGAGAGAGAGAGAGAGAGAGAGAGAGAGAGTAAAAAAGGGGAGAGTCACAGACAAAATGAGAGGAAATAGTGTTATCAAATTAAAACAACACTGTCTTGAATAATACCACCGCAAGCGTTTGGAATTATTTGTCAGCAGTAACCACCAACATAAATATTTAAGTCTCTAGGGTTTTACCTGGTGCAAGACGAATTGCTTTTTGTTCTATAAAGAAAACCCAGTGGGCGGGGTGGGTCTCAACATTGATTAAAAACAGAGCCTCTATCACACTCCCGATTATTGAATTGGTAGCCGAGATCAGACTGTCCAATTAAATGGACTGATGTATTCAGCCCGCTCATGTGTTCTATCTACCAACAAATTCAGGGTGGGTAGATAAACCAAGGACTGTATAAACTGATCCTGGGGAATTCTGCTTGTGAACATGTCTTAGGATGACGAATTTAGGAAAAATGTGATACCATGGGCATTAGTGACGTAAAGAAAAATAAATACTATGAAATAACAATCGTATTTCACATGTGAAATAACAATTTTTAATTTAAAAAAAAAGTTAAATAACAGGGGTTCTGACTGAAAAAAGGCTATTTCAACAGCAGACTCAAATCTACACTCTATTCACAATCATTTCATAACCGGGTCACTACCACGCAACACTCCGCTAGGAAAAAATGAGCTTTTACTTCGTCAAATTAAAACGAAAATGACGATTAGTTTATTTTAATTCGAAACAGAAAGTCGTTAATTTTAAATTGTAACATTAAATAGCAACAATGATTGAACTAATAGAAATAATAGGATAGGTCTCGACTAGAAACGACAAGACAATTTCAAGTGACCTAGATAGATAGATAGATAGATAGATAGATAGACCCTAGCTAGACCCCTCTAGATTTCATCGAATCAGCTATCCTAACTCTAGATAAGTAGATAGTTTATTGTGTTTGGAATTTAAATAACAATTGCCACCACAAGTTAGAGCTTGAAAAATAGTTTTCACAGCGTTATGAATGTTACTTTCTTCCTTTTGTGTTCGAATGCCTTCGGCCATAATAATAAGTTATGTCCCTTTGATTTTTATCTTGGAAAATTAGTTCAACTAAAATATATTAAACGGTCTATGGTGTAGATATTAATATCTAAAACATTTAAACAATACAAATTACTTACAATAGAGATTTTTTTTTACGAAATAAAAGCGTGTGTTTACTATTAATTAATAAATAATATTCAACACTGAAAACCGCGGCTCTATATTACATGTAGCTAAGGATCGTAAAGACACGTCATCAAATCAAAAAGTAGGGCATCAAATCGCGGAGGGATATCTGTTATTTCAAATGTATTTAATTTTAAAAAAAAATAAAAAAAATTAAAAACAAATTATTTCACATGTAAAAATTAAAAAAAAAAGATATCTGTTATTTCACATGTGAAATGCGATTGTTATTTAATAGGGTTTTTTCTCTTTAAGTCACTAATGCCCATGGCATAATTAGTGGATAATGAGTGTATTTTATAGCATAGTTATTTGACGAGTTTATATCAAACTTTGCATTGAAGGCTCGTTAAATCTCGCATCAATACAAGTCTGATATAAACTCATCAAATAACAATGATATAAAAATACACTTATTAAATATCCACTAATTATTATTATTATTTTTGCTTTTTGGTCTTTCTGTATCAATGTGGAAGACGCTTATTTTATTATGTGTTTTGTGTGTGTGTGTGTGTGTGTGTGTTTGTATGTGTTTCGATGGGATTTTTTGCTGAAGAAGGATAATACCTGAAATTTTCCATGTTTTTTGTTTATCGTCGATAAGGATTCTATGCTCTTAAGCCATTTTCCATATCTATTGGACAACAATTTCAGGCAGCCCTCATCTTAATCTATTTTTGATCCAAATTGATTAATCAGAATCGAAAGATATTTTTTACGCTGTGGCCACACGAGTGCTGAGCTTCGAGCGGTGATAAGTTATGAAGAAATTCATAGTTGAAATGTCCCATTATATCAAGCAAACACCGCGTAGTGGGTGCTAGCTGTGAGCGACGAGAAAGATTTCGGCATTTAGCATTTACCGTCGCTCTTCTCAGCCGTACCCTCCTTAGCTGGACTCTGGGATGGATTATGATAAATGTTTTTGCCCACACGCCCAAATCGCCCCCACCCCACCCCATCTTTTTCCTTTTTTTGGGGGGGGGGGGGGGGGGGGGGGCGCTTTCTTTCAAGAATTTGCATCGGAATTAGGACTGGCATTAACATACGATTCAATCAATAACGGATTTTTTAAAAATGTATAAGAGCGAAAAATAGTTTTATGCAAATTTCAACGTCGTATATTTAGTGAACTATACAGTTAGGGAGGAAAGGAAAAAATAAACGGTACATTTACATACAAACGTAGATGTGCACCTGGATACGAACCCATTTCAGCAGCATGTTCTTCCTTGACGTTGGCAAGCTTCTGGTTGAGACTTTGGACCTCTTCCTGTACTGTATGGTATTCCAACTCTTTCTTACGGAGTTCCTGTAATAATTGGGCGTTGGCTCTTTCCATACTGAAGATAGAATATGGAAAATATGGAATTCAAGATTACTTGGGGAAATCGCGCTCTCTCTCTCTCTCTCTCGCTCTCTCTCTCTCTCTCCCTCTCTCTCTCTCTCTCTCTCTCTCTCACATATATATAGGTATATATCTTTCTCTTTGTTCTGGTCCTCTCAGAGTTTTCATGGCTCTGCCTTGGAGATTCACATGGAATCTTCTCTAGCTCTTTATAACCGTCTTTAACGTGACCGTTATATGGTGAACAGGGCGTAAAACTTCAAACTTATAAATTATTTTATACCGAAATTTGCAAAATAAAGACGGGAATCACGATAAGATCGCGTGGTTTATTTTAATACATTTCGAAGTACCCCGAAAACGTTGCCATTAAAATGTCATTTTCGATAATCGGTTTTGTCAAACTATCGCATCTTTTCTTACTGTTACGAGCAACTTAATATCTCATTTTTACCAAAAAGTCGAGTTAAGATAGTTGTGCACCCGGTGATATGTATTAAGTATAATATACGCTTTTTAGTTGCTTACATACAGGAACGAACATTGTTGCACGCCTTTTAACTCCCACAATTTATATCATGCTATCTATGTCATTTAATATCCGTATAATAATCATAGTATTCACTTTTCTTCGCTGGACCCTGGGAAAGATACAAATTAAATCCTTACTCATATACTATTATCTGTCCTCAGTGGTCGAAATATGAGGATCTCGATAGTTTGTCAGAAGGCAAACGGGGTTAATAAAAACCGGTTGAATCATAGGAGGGGGGGGGGGGTTGGTTCTCATGGCAGATATGGATTTATAGCACTAATATTATGAAGAACATAGGTCAATACCCACGATCCCCGCTCACAAGCCATCAAAGCAGATTTGGATTGAACACCCGTGGGAGGCCACCATGTGGGCGTGACATATCGCCTGGGCACCAATGGGGGTGATTTAAAGGGGTTGGTAGGGCCTTGGTTGGTAGGGCCTTGCCGACGGGAGTGATGAAAGGGGTTGGTAGGGCCTTGCCGACCGTATCCACGTGCAGAGACTTTGAGCATTCAACATATTACGTGTTGGAGAGTGAATCTCATCAAGACGTCCTAGGACGCTCTTTTCTCCCTTTTCTTGTCCCTCATCTCTCCGTCTCTCTTACTCTCTCTCTTACTCTCTCTTTCTCTCTTACTCTCTCTCTCTCTCTTACTGTGTCTCTCTCACTCTCTCTCTTACTCTCTCTCTTAATATTTGTCTCTTATACTTTCACTCTCTCTTTCTCTCTCTCTTACTCTCTCTCTCTCTTACTCTCCGTCTCTCTTACTCTCTTTTATTCTCTCTCTCTCTTACTATCTCTCTCTTACTAACTCTCTCTTACTGTGTCTCTCTCACTCTCTCTCTCTCTAACCCCCTCTCTCTTAATCTCTGTCTCTCTTACTTTCACTCTCTCTTTCTCTCTCTCTTACTCTCCGTCTCTCTTACTCTCTTTTACTCTCTCTCTCTCTCTCTCTTACTATCTCTCTCTTACTCTCTCCCATACTATCTCTCTCTTACTCTCTATCTCCTTTCTCCCATGTTCTCTTCTCCTGATTCCTCATAATCTTCTTTCTTCTTTCTTTATCAATAACCTTTTAGTACCTTTCGGTGTAAGGTTATTCCTCATAATCTTCTGTTAAATGTTCTTGTCTTCCTCACCTTCACCATCCCCGTGCTCCCCCGCGTCCAACTCATCGTTTTCACCATCATCACCATCACCATCATCACCATAATCATTATCATCTCCGCCATTGACAACATTGGAATAACATTTTTCCTTTTACATCTCCCTTATCTATTTCTCTCTCTCCCTCTCCCTCCGCCCCCCCCCTCTCTCTCTCTCTCTCTCTCTCTCTCTCTCTCTCTCTCTCTCTCTCTCTCTCTCTCTCCCGCCCCCGTCTCTATCTCACGCTGTCTGTCTCTACGTTTCTCTCATAGTTTTATTTTCTTCAGGGTTTTGTTCCTCAGCGTGCATTCATAACATAATTTAAGCGGTGAGCGGGTTTTCTTGTTCCAAATGACAACGGTGCATGCTAATGGGGTATTAAACGATCAAAGAAACAATATTGTGTTTTTATGTTTGATTTTCGCTTCTTTGCTTAGGGTCATGGAGTGCTCTCCACACAATCAAATTAACGCAAATTATGGCTCGTAGCAAAAGTTTAATCAGAATGGATATATTTAAAAACAAACGTTATTTTGGCCATTCTTGATCATATATAACATTGTAAAGGGGGTGGGGGGGGGGGGGGGAGACGCCATGAACATGAACAGTAACACTGCGGAATGGTGATTGACTGTGTTGGGGTTCCACCGTCGTTGTGTGATCCACGTTTCACAAATAAAGAAGAGAAATCAAATTGGCTAGAATATCTTCTGACTGGTGCCAACAAAGTGGCAGTCTTGTCCTCATCTTCACCTTTTCTTCAGTCTAGACGTGTGTAAAAGTAGACTGGTCGGCGACATAAAGTACATGCGGGCGGCCGCACATAGAACGCCTATTGCTTAATGGAACAAAATATGAAGAGAAACTTTTTTTTCCCAGCTGCTCTCCATTGTTCTTTTTCTCAGCGGCAACATCAGCAATAAGCGTTCTCTCTGTGGCCGTTTTAAAGAAAGAAAGTACTCAGTTTCCGACAACCTAAACCCTGCTCAATTAGTTCTGTACTATCAGCCTGTTTGTCCCTGTACGGTAGTTGTTAACACTATCCTTAAAGCGGACTGGATTTAGAAAATTAGGATTGAATAGTTGCCAGGACAGTAGCTACCCTGTTTCCCCCTTACACTTTGTCTGTACCTATTTTTAGCAAATGACGTCATAATAATATCATGCTTGGTCCCAGTCCAGATGACAAAAGACGAAAAAAGATTGCAACGATTCCAAATGTAATGAGAACTTTCTTTCTTTCTTTATCAATAATCTTTTTAGTACCTTTCGGTGTAAGGTATTTTTAAAAAAATCAGTTTGGTTCGGGCAAGCAGGAGATTACCCCACTGTTCCCTAAATAAGTGGTGGAGCTGCCACCTCAGGGCCCCTTACCGAGCCCTGTGACATCTTGGGCTGGATCTTCATTTGAGGCCTTCCCAATATTGTGGTTGTACCTGTTTGGTATAGCCCTCAAAGTCATTAGACCATTCAAGCCTCTCCACCACAACAAGATGTGCCATACAGCGCTTTGAGCCTGTTTCACAAGGGGTAAGGCGCTATATACAAATTATATATCATATTATCATTATTATTATTATTATTATTATTATTATTATTATTATTATTATTATTATTATTATTATCATAAAGGAGAAGCTAATGAGAATTAGTGAGACAATTGTCTCATCGTGTCGTAGCGTCAATGACAAGTTGTCTGAATAGCTCCGAAAATGTCCCGAAAAATGTACAATTAAAGTTATCCGAGGACCGCAGAGCAGTGTTGGGGCCAACCCCATTTTCAGCAATAAAAGGCACACAAGATACCCGACGCAAATTCAGAAACCCCGCCCGACCACCAAGAATGGCTGAACACAGAGTTGGAAATTGCTGTGGATCAAAGAATTTCAGACAAACAGGTGATCAACCCACTGTGTCCACAACTATTTATTGACACAGCTGAGCAGTGTCAATCAAAAGCAAGGCCATATCAAATTATCCCTTTTGGTCACCCCTCAGCTATATAAGTATAAGAACTGGGATAATTTGCCACGTTGGGCGAATGTCTATACTCACGTGGGAATATTCGATGTTGTTTTACACTCGTCCGTCACACTTGAGTCATCTACACTCGTTTCCGAGCATTTTTCCACTGGAGAGGCGTCGTCCGGGGAATCCCAATACGGCTGGGAGGGGGGAGATGCTGTATCCTGGTTCTCACTCACAGGGTCAAAGGTGAACTTAACATCTTGCCTGGGGGAAGTCTCTGATGGAGCACCTGGTAAAAAAAAAGATATTGATGAGATCGATACATAACATAGCGGGCTGATCAGGTGCATGGTGTGGTATCAGCGCATCCTTAGTATCCCTTGCCCTGAGTTTTGTCATGCAGAGTGGTAGGGGCTCTCATCCAGACATGCAGGTATCATATCATAATGGAGCTAACTAAAGACGTCTACCTTCAAATGCGTGTTCAGGGAGGGCTCTAAAAGTATACTCACCGCATAAAAATAACTCGACTATAGTGTGATACATGGGGATAATTAAAAAGTGCTCTAAGCTCTACATAATTTGTTGCTTTTCATAATTCGCAAGGAACGCCTCAGACTTCATATTTTTAGAACAAGGTCTGGTGTTTTATAAGGAATACTATCAGTGCGAGTTTATGTGTCCATTAGGGAGTGTGCACACATCTTAATATAATGATTGGATTGGTAGAAAAATGATGTTGGTTGTCAAAAGGGCACAGTTGGAATTGAAATTCCACTACCACCCACACCACCATCACCACCTCCTCCTCCTCTTCCTCTCATCCTCCTCCTCCTCGAACACCATAACCACAACAAATAGTTGAAAACAGTGCACGGTTTCTTCAACGCTAATCAATAGTCCGTTCTTAGAACGGATCATTTCTAGTACCAATACAGGCGGAACATTTCGCTGACTTAAACGCTGCTTGTTAACAGATACAATTAACCATTTAAAAAAGATAAATATTATAATGACAAATACAAATCTATAAATGCAAATAAAAGTAATAATACCTAGACAAGTCGAGTACGGACATAATATCATAATAGATGTCCATGCAAGGTTGCCAGATTACATCGTGATTTCTTGCCAAAGGATAACGCGGGAATAATACGCCAAATGTTTTCAAATGTACAAAAAATTGGTCAACTCTTTCAATATTAGAGCTGTGGATGATTTTAGAGATGAAAGCATAGATTTATCCATAAATATGATTTTTCCAGTCTGAGCTAAACGCCATCCCTATGATGCATATTTGCCTATTTTCATTGTGTGGTTGGTTCATGCGACACTTTGCAGCTGATCATGATTGGCAAACCTTGCGAACTGTAATGATGCCAGTGTTATACCAAATTTCAGATTAGGACCAACTATCTGAGATTGTATTTTTCTTTTTTTTAATAAAGGAAAAAAGAGAATTATCTCTGTTGCCAAGATAACTATACTTTCTACCAGATACTAAGATAAATGTCAAAAATACCCCAAAATGGCAACATTATTTGTTTGAATCCAACCTTAAAATATTGACAATTTATTACTGTTGACAAAATGTCACAATTGGCAAACACCTAACAATAAAGTTTGCGGGCAAGTTCATTAGAAGGGGTATATCGCTACATATTCCCCGTTTCAACTTTCCACTCATAAATGTATATTCAGCAGTTTTCAACAGTGCACTTTTCTAGTTGCGTGTGGCAAAAAGGAGATTGAGTGATGGCACCCATTGAACTTATCAGCAGGTTCGATGTGCATTCTTCTCGTTCATATTAAACCATACTGTTTATTAATAGGCTTTGAATACTAAGGATGTGAATAATGAAAAGGTAAAACTGCAGAAGGTTTGTTTATAATGTATTTAAAGTATTTTAAAAGGCGGTTACCGCGTATTGTCCTGAAGCACCTGTTAATCTTTTCCTCACTTTTACTACTCAACCCCTATCTCTTGTGAAACGTCTATTCCTGCCAATCTACCGTTGTCTCAGGTAAGAATTTCTGAAATGCAACATAGGCGTTGAAAATCGCTTTGGATTGATGACTAATGACAGGTGTTAAATCAAATTGTGTTGTGGAATCTATCTACTTTCAAATATCTTTCGAAAATGTAACACGGTTTTAATGAAAATAAATGCTTTGTCATTTGTCCGTCGCTGCGACGGAGGCCACCATTCTCGTGGTCTCCAATTTGTGTTTGTTTGTCGCCTAACCGCAAAGGTTGTGAATTTTAAAATGTTTCAGCCTGTCTTCTAGTCTGCCATGCAATAAGGTAGATTTGCAGGAAACCTATATCGTGCCTCATTCATTTTTGGGAGAAATGATCCGTGACTTACATATCTGAATTCAAACATGAAAATTATCAACTTTGTTTAATGAAATTGGTATCGGGTATCCATGCCTTTTGTGATACGTTACTTCATCCCTTCGGAACAAAAACAATACAAACACACAACATCTGAATAATATACCTTGTCATACTATCAACCACAAAAAATCATCTTTCTATGTAGGATAAATGTATAACTAAATGTGTTGACAATGAAGGGGGGCCATTTTGTGGGATAAGATTGGGATTTTTTCTTGACACAGGAGTGATCAACAGGCAACAAGAGTAGCGGATTAGCTCAGTCGGTAGAGCGTCGGACTCTGTCTCTGGCTAAGCGGCGTTGTCATTCACTGATGTGGGTTCGATTCCTACTGTCGACATTCCACTTTTCTGATCCTATGTTTTTTTTTCTGGCAATTTAATATTTAACTTATATTTCGATCAATACTAATATCGTCGAGTATGCACGTGTATACCCCACTTCCCGATCATTAACTGTGTCCCTGCGAGGCTCGGTTTTAAACAAACCGTAGACGTTAAGATAGCTCAACGAAAAACAATATGAATTTCAATAAGAAATATTTCTATCCTGGTTGGAATTTTGATTATCTTTTATTATCATGCTTTTACAAATATCAATAGTTGATATGAAATAACCTGTTTTGAACCTCACAGCCATTCAATGTTAAAACCTCTACGCACTATTCGTGTAGTTTTCTTTTTTTCTTAAGAAACTTTTAGGCTGCTTTCATTTTTTTAGTTCCTCCAGATATTGTTCAACAAAAGATGACGCGTTAAAGGCTGACGCGTTCACGCATGTGCAATATTTCATTTACACTGTTATGCAATATCTATAAATGCTACTGTAATTCATACACGTTGCTAAAATATAACTTAACATTGTTGACCATTGACTATATCAAGTCTCTCAGGGTAACACCGTGTGGTTTGATCGTACAAAACAAACGTTGCTATACTATAGTATAACGTTACAATATCGAATGAGGTACCTTCTTTCAACTCGTGCATGCTTTTTATCTTTTGGGCTTCCAGGTATACAGAATTGGACACGGCATGCGACAGGCCCTTGCGTAACTCCCACTCATGCAACTTGTGGGCAAAATCGGCCGTCACCTTGTACTCTGTAGATAGAAGGGAGGGGTCAACATACAGCTACAATATTGGTCAACATACAACTACAATATTGGTCAACATACAACTAAAATAGTGTACCAAACATCCACAAAAATGTCTTTATGGGAGAAAAAACCAAAGGGGGCACAGACAAGTAAAAACAAGTTGACAGTTTGTGTACTTAAAAGCGCATAATATCATTAATGTAAATTTTCCTAAGAATTGCTCATGGTTGGTCAAAAGTTGTCATAAATAGTGTTTATTTCGCACCAACACAGTTTGTCTCTCGTTTATCCTCCTTGTTTTGTCTTATTACATTATCTTTCGTTATTTTTTATACAATGGAACACTTTCGTCTTTGCTAGCTTTTTATTTGTTTTGTTTGAGTTTGGTTTCCTTGTTTCTTTTAAAATATTTTATTATCTGTTGGTCCCGTTTGTACTTTTGTTTAGTTTTTTGTTTGTTTTTGTTTTTTAAACTTATGTTTGTTATTTTGTCCTGGTTATTTTTTTTATGATATTCAACACGCAACGTGCATGACTCATCTGAACTTTTCCATACAATACGTTATTGAAAAAAATAATTATTCCACCCATTTGTTAATGAAATCACTAGATAGTTCTCTAAATAGCATACTAAAGAGAGCTGTTACAATATAATATATAGCTAGCTCTCTACTCCTCGTCCTTAGGGCAACTTGATTATACCAAGGTTATATCGACCCTGCCCTGGCACAGCAAGGTGTGAACCGTGAGTTATAAGTTGACATCTCCACTCTTATATTCCCAATGACAAAACGTCATGGCTTGTTTTCAAACGTAGCTCTTTATTCAAAAAGGTCGAGCACCTCAATTATAAAAGCAACCGCAGATGCTTCTTGAGAAAATAACAAGCATATTCTTGATGATATAGCAAATTATTATCTATCTAACGGCACCCCTATAGTATCCTTAATTGTGTTTATCCAGACGCGTCTGGGCTCATTACGAAATGTCAGTTTTCGATAAGAATGATACGTGTCAAAACAGACATTTCCATCAATGAGAACACACCAGCCAATTATTAACACATTCTTTTTCTGACGTTTGAAATAAAGCCGGAAGTATAGGAAGGTCACGTGGTTTCGCAATCAAAACAATCAGTTGAATGTCGTCTGCACGTTATTTGTTGATCATCTCTCTCTCTCTCTCTTTCTCATCACCTGCAGTTATCTTTGGCGTCAGCCTTGCTCAGAACAACTGTTTTGTCAAGACCAAAATCCAATAAATATTTTTAAGAATAATAATTTTATAAATATGCAGTGTTGTATAATGATTTACTCAAGAACAACATTTAGTTTTTGAACTTAAACAAGTAATGGCTTTTGACCAAGGATTCGTTATCTATTGTTGTCATTTCGGACCTGAAGTCAGAATGGTTCCCATTCTTTATCATAAGACAATTTATATTTCAACAGAACCATTACAAATCACGTGATATTATATCAATGTAATTATCATAATAGTGTTTTTGTTTACCTTTTGTCAACAACAACTATATGCTCTTCCGTACCAGCCCTGGATAAATCGTTTAAGCAAAAGTACTTCAAAAACCAAGGAGGGGAACAGTTCCTTTTTTTCCAAAGCACTATGGTGCAAATGATTGAACTAAACTAAAGTAAAACAAAAGGAAAAGGAAAACACACAGAGAGGTGCATAAGACAGCATGTCGCCGCATTCGAGCCTCAGTCGGACAACACCAACAAATACAATATAAAACCATGAAAACAGTGTAGAAATATTTTTTTAACTTCCAATAAATACAACAATACAGTGGGTTTTAAAAAAAAACTTTGACTGAAAACTTACGGCAGCCATCATCAGCTCAATATAAGAACATAGCAAACTCATACAAACAAAAAGTGCCGTTTTGAATCAAAATTACTGGTCTAAGCGACACTTTTTCATATGAATTTAGTGATTAAATGCCAAATCATTAAAAAAAATCTGCATTGCGCACGATCTCAATCAATCATTGTTCCTTGAAAACGTCAATCGATAAAAATCCCTTATTGACAATACAGATATAT
>JARBEQ010242797.1:0-11829 GCA_030265355.1 Tritonia tetraquetra | reverse complement strand
TGTCCTATTTTTCTTTCTTCCCTCTACTAATGTCCTGTTTTTCTTCCTTCCCTCTACTAATGTCCTATTTTTCTTCCCTCCCTCTACTAATGTCCTATTTTTCTTCTCTCTATTAATGTCCTGTTTTTCTTCTTTCCCTCCATTTCTGTCCTGTTTTTCTTCCCTCCCTCTTCTAATGCCCTGTTTTTCTTCCCTCCCTCTTCTAATGTCCTGTTTTTCTCCTTTCCCTCTATTTCTGTCCTGTTTTTCTTCGTTCCCTCCTAATTTCTTATTGCTCTTTTCCCCCTCTGGTAATGTCCATTTTCGTAATGTTTTTTTTTTCAATAGTGAATAGTGTCTTACTGAGAGATTAGGATTGGCAGGTCTTTATCATTTAGCATATATTTCCCTCCATGTTGTGTGTAGGTGGGTCAGTATTGTTTTGTTGTTGTAACAAAGTTATTGTTTGGTTTTTGTTTCAGAGTTTGCTGTCAGATCCTGTGATTGAAATTCGTGTGACTGCTGTCCTAGGGATTGGACGTGTCCTGGGCATGTATTGGGAGATGATTCCTGTTCAGGTTTGTGGATTATTCATACCGCAATGCAATGTTGATGCTTAAAGCTTTAGTGTCACATGACCCAAACAATGATTGTTTTTCATTCATACCGCAATGCAATGTTGGTGCTTAACGCTTTAGTGTCACATGACCCAAACAATGATTGTTTTTCATTCATACCGCAATGCGATGTTGGTGCTTAACACTTTAGTGTCACATGACCCTAACAATGATTGTTTTTCATTCATACCGCAATGCAATGTTGGTGCTTAACATAACCTTAGTACCTTTGGGTGTAAGGTGAGACTGTTTGTGATGAGTAATAATTCTGATGTTTCTGATGCAGGTGATTCAATGCATGGTGACATCTCTGGTTCAGGACATGATCTACGACACAGCGTCACCAGCTGTAAGGGAAGCTGTTCTCAAGGTCGGTGGGAGAGCAGTACAATATGATGTCATACATTCATCTTTTTAAATTCATTCTCTTTAGGGACTTTGTAGCTTTGGAATAGAAAATTCAATTTTAGTTTTGTTTAAAAGATGTTGTTAGATTCTGATTTTTGAGTTTTTTAGACGGTATGTTTAAATGTGGAAGTCCTTTGTCTGGGTTAGATATGTTGAATATCACATAAAAAAGGTTGAATAATATAATGTAATTGCTGTTGCTGTTTAGATGAAATGAATGTAGCCGTTTCCAAGCGAATGATGTAGTCATCATTTTATTTTTGAGTACCTTGGTGTCTGTCTTTGAAGAATGAAAACCGTGTCTTGTGGTTTCCTTTAGGTGATGTACCAACTCTGTGACAACCATCTGTGTATTCCCATGCTGAAGAAAGTGCTACCAGAGCTCGGCAATTTCATCCACGACAGTTCTGAAAAAGTACGCGTTGCCATGTTGGACTTGCTCCTCAAGGTCAAAGGACTCCGAGCCATCAAGTACTGGAGCATCGTTCCGATAGATCACATTCTGGCTAGACTGGAGACAGATTCACGCTTTGTCGTGCGACGAATCATGAGTCTTATTTCCTCGTCATTTGTACCAATCAATCAACCGCCGTCTCAACAAGTGGAAAGATGTCTGGCTTTGATCAGCAGCAATCGAGGGGCGGCCAGACAGTTTTTCTTAAATCTGCCAAAAAGCCTGGGAGTTGTAGACACTGTAAAATATATTTTAGTCTTATGCAGATATGCATTGGAAAGCTCTCGGCTCTGGACTAAAAGCGGCCATTTACAGTCGGAAGATAAAAATGAGGATAAAGAGGAAGAAAGTGATGTAGGAAGAAAACCAAGGACTGTAGGAAAGAAAAGAAGACCAGGAAGAAATGGTGGCGTTTCTGTTGACACTGAGGAGGAAGACGAAAGTAGCACCGTGGAAAGGAGGGGTAGCTCAGACGCATCTCAGACTGACCCTGGTGATGAAGTTCTTTTCAATATGGATTTGCTTTCTGGTTTGATGGAAGGGGTCTATCTCATGTTTACCTCCATAGTATCCGAGTTGAGCTCGTCTGAACATGTAGCCATGAAAGAAGGTTTGATGAAAAAGCTTAGTGTGACAGTACGAGAATTGATTAGAATATCGCAGGACCCACTTCTTGAAGAAGCCTTGGTTGGTTTGGCTGGTCACTTGCCAAGTAGAATCTTGCCGGTAGTGAGTCAGAGCTTATTCAACAAGTTAAAACGAAATATTTCCAAGAAAGATATTTTGGATTCTGATTTGAATGTAGACTTGGCCACCGTTGTGAAAGCTCTTGTCCAATGGGGAAGAACTGGGGAGATGCTGGGAATGGTGCAAGATGCCATCGTTGGATTTCTTGAAAAGGAGATCAGTAGTGTTTCAAAGGGAGCTAAACGCAGTCCCAAAGGAAGTAAAAAAGTTGCTTTTGATACAGAGGAGTTGTCCCTGGATGTGGAAAAAACCCTTGAAATTCTCAATGCCATGATCTCTCATGCTGAATGCCGACCGATCCTCATGAACAAACATAAGAAGGGTATCGCCTCTTTATTAGGAAGCTTAGAAAAAGGAACGTTTAAGAAATTAGAAATGCACTTGAAACTTTTAGCCGATTCTCCTAAGGAAACTGCACATAGTCATGAAAAAAAGAAAGCTCCTCCAAGCGATTTGGAATCAGAACTATCCATTACATTACAAATATTTTCTACATATTTACGATTGTCTGTTTTTCTTTGCCTAAAACCCAACAATGGGAAAAAAACGGACGAAGCTGACGATGACCATGATGATAATTTTAGTGAAATTGGTCTCAGCAATTTAAAAAGTTGTCTAGGATGGATTTTGAAGGTAATTTTACCCCCACTCCAGTCAACCCAAAGACTATCGCAATCAGTCAATGTGGCATCACAGCTGGTTGGAATGACCTTGAAAGCTTGTAGCGGTATTGTCATGGTTGGGGTCAACGACACCATGGTTTTTGATAAAGCAGGAGATATTTGTATGATAATAATGAAGCATTCGTTCTCTTCACTGACAAATATTCTCATTGAAAATGTCCTTGACATTGCATACCAAATAACACAGATAAGACAAGGACCAGAAGACGGTACCGAACAAATGGAGGAAGGTCAAGAAACTGGTCAAGACAAAGTCATGACCTCTTCACCATCAAAGTTTCCTCTTCAATTTGCGTTGGAAATCCTGGAGTCTTCTTTTAAACATCTCGCCTCTATGAGCAGAGAATCAACCTCTGATAATCTCAAAGATTCTAGACCCCTGGCACCTGTTCACTCTTCCATGAAGGAACTGTTTTGGGCCTTGGTGAGACCACGAGAGAACCCGGAGATGTTTCAGAAGACTGTGACTGTTGTGGCAAACCTCACGATCCAGGAGATGGAGAAGATGAGTCAGCAAGATGTGATGGACGACAGTGAAGGCTTGCCGTGGCTGGCCAACTTGTTGACCTGTGTCAAGAAAAGTTCCAAAACATTAGAGTGAGTGTGTCTCAGATTTCAGGTTGTTGAGGGGTGGGGGGGGGGGGGGGGAAGTAAATAGTAAGTGACAAAGATAATGTATTTATAGACATACTATAATATAATGTAAAATTCAATTTTTTTACAGATTTTTGGGGGTCTGTTCACTTATAAATTGTGGCACGTCTGCTTTGAGCCATTATTGTATGTCCTTTGCCACAGGTTTTAGTTTTAGGAAAATAAGAGAAAATGACTGAGTGTGGAAAAAAATTTCCTGTACTAGAAGAGATTACATGAAACTTTCGGAGATAGTTTATGAATGATCAGAAAATATGAAAATCTATCTCCCATCACCTCCAGAATCTTGAGTCCTAGAGTCATAATGTTTTGATAACATTACTCATCTGAATAATTGGTAGCATGGTGTACACAAGGTGAAAAATTTATCTAAATGTCACTCATAGTAGTTGAAATTCTCGCATTGAATCAATTATAAGGCTGTGAGAGTTAGAGTAGTTGCAGTCCATGGGAGATCACTCATGAAATAATATTGCATCATACAAATGATAAATCCCTTCATTGTTTCTCTGTGCAAATGACGTAATACTTGGTTTTTTTTACAACTAATAGTCGTCCTTTGTAATGTAAAGGTTAAGGCTTTTTAAAAAAATTCTTATATAGATTTTGTTCTCTTTGAAAATGGTGCAGGTCTGGTTTATTCATTTTTTAAATGTTGCTGTTTTTTATTGTTTTCAACAATAGAGTTTTTATTTTTGAAATTGAAATTTTTAAAAATTTATTCTCCTTAGGTCATTTGTGGAAGAGGTCACAGATCACTTGGCCTCGGATCGAGTCAACATTCATTCTCTCCATGGCATTGTCAGCCTGACAAAACACCTGAAAACAAGTATGTGACCTTGACTCAATTTTTTTTTTAAACCAACCCCTTAATACCTTGTACAATAATGTGAACCTGTATCTTTTCATATTATAGCAACAACACAAATATAGAATTTTAAAAAAGTATTTTGAAATTTTTACTCTAAAATATCACTTTCATCCCGATTGTGTTGAAGTTTTGATGTTGAAACACCTCATTCCCCCTAGAGTATCCTATACTATCATATTTTAATTACACTGCTTTCACCAAAGAAAAGCACTAATGTACTGTGCCCGATTCAAGTTCGGGCACATGGTAGTTTGGCAATTTGTTAATGCTAGATTGAGGGCAACAGTTTTTGTTTATTGGTCTTTGTATGATTAACGCTGTTGCTGATGGTGCCTATAAAAGGTGATGGACACAGTGGGTGATCCCTTGCTTGTCTGAAATTCTTGGATCCATGCCAATTCCATCGCTATGTTTTGCCACACATGGCATTTGAGAATCATTGCTGGGGTGTAAATCTTTCAGATTTTGTCTGATTTCAGACTTTTTGCTTTTTCCTCAAATGGGCTGAAAGTGTAGTATTGGTCATCCATTTTTATTTTGTACTACCACTACTATGACTACTACTACTATTACCACCACTGCTACTTCTACTACTACCACTACTACTACTACTTACACTACCTCCAGTAATGCTGTACTCCTACTTATATACTACTGATGTTGTCAGACTTTTTTTTCATTTGCCATTTACACCCCTGTCATTGAGGTGCCTGTGGATGTGGCTCGAATCAACTATGTATATTAAAAGAGCAAGAATCTTGAGTTGTCACTGTTTGTACTTCTATTGCAAACAGCCCCCTCTCTCCTCTCTCTTCTCCCCCCACCCCCCCTATTCTGAGCTTGATCACCTTGCCACTTGGGCCTCCCTTCAGATTATCTAACACACTGTTCTATTTTTACTCAGACCTGTCAGACTCTGTCAATCCAGACTTAGAACAGGCCATCAATAATTGTCTGAAGACCATCTCCCCCAATGGAATGGATGAGGACGTTTTCAGGTAAACATTCTCTTTGTGAGGTATGTAGCGCATATCCACAGTTTTCAAGCTCTATGTGCTTTACAATATTTCGTTTAACCCTTTTAACCCTGGCTCCGGCAGCTCACACTGTATACTCCCCATGGAGTTGAGAAGGATACAGGAGTGTTATGGCCTGCCGGGGGTAAACTATACGTTGTAAAGCGCATAGAGCATGATGAACTTTGTGGATATGTGCTATATACATAAGTGCTATTCTTTTTTTTTTTTTAAGTGTCTTACCCATAGACACAACATTGGATGATCGGGTGTTCCCCAGTTGTCACCCATCCAAGTACTACTAGCCTAGAACATTTTTCAGCTCGTGGAATACTCTTTTCAGATGTTGGGAGTTGGCAAGTCTGTGAGTTTGGTGTATTTTTCAGTGTGAACGACTGTTGTGTAAGTCTTTATCGTCCTATCATCACACTCGCATCACAGCAGTGCTTGTACTTGACACTGATGGGCACAACTGGTGGAGAACGGAAGAAAGGAAAAAAAAGGAAAAAGAAAATGTTCTTACTGCTTAGTCCTTAGTGAGAGCCTTTCTGATAAGATGCTGGTCTACCCTTTCCACACATGGGTCAAGTGAGACAGTTGGAATAAAGTACCCATGAACTTTAACCTCTCTGCCACTTCCATGAGAACGGGAAGTGGATTGATTATGGTTACATTTTTCGATTTTATTTTATTTTTCTGCAGGGATGTGAAGGGCCAGGTGGAACAGCAGATATCTGAATGGACAGGATCAAGATGATGGAATACAGCTAAGACATGGAGCGGCCCTGTGTACACTCTTCTTCTTCAAGTCTATTCAATTCTTGCCGGTGCTTCCAGATCTCTATTCTATTCTTAAAAGTATAGGCTCCTTATGTAAATGTGTGAATGGAGTGAGAATGTTACGTTTATATATATATATATATGTGTTTTATATAACAAAATTACTAATGTATAAGAAGACATCTCCAAATAGAGGGATTTCATTGCTTCTTATTCATAAGTATTTTTTAACCTCCAATTTATGAATGCTAAAATAAGTGGGCATCAAAGAGGTTATAAATAGAACTATGAACTAGAGAGATAAGTTCCTCTCAAAGCCTTTTGGTGCTGCGTGTCCAATTGAATGAAGGTCTTTGCCGCTAAATAATTAAATGTAAGTGACCTCGTGCAAGTTATTGCCCGTCCTAATGTACGATTCATTTTGCGATATATCTTGAATTTGGCATGGGAAACGTGACTCTCTAGTTCTATTTCTATTTATAAACTCATTGGTGGGCATGTAAATGTTGCTATTGTTAGACTCCACTAATCAATTTCAATTATTTTCTTTTGTTTCTTCATTTTGTTTGTTCTTGTACAAATCATTTGACCTCATTCTTTCTCTTCATCCCATCATCACAGATAATTTTACTGCTAATATTTACACAACCGCACACACATTTTGTTAATCAATTATTTACCCTTAACAAGCGAAGTGATAAATATATAGAAATAAACATCAACACCCAATTATTGTAACAACTGTTTATTCTTTTATATTACCTATGTTAAATAGGCTGGATTTGGTATTAATTACCCATTTCATCGTATAAGAAAAATATAAATAATGGATTTGCATGACACATGTTATTGTATATTATATATAAAAAATACAAATTATATGGAATTGTAAACAGTAACAGTATATTGCATAAAGTTGGAAATTACTATTATTACATTAACATTATTCCTAGATAACAAACAAATAATGATAATATTATGAGAAAATAACACTTTGTTTGTAATTTGGTAAAGAGAAAAAAAGTGACCAGAAATGATGTAGTAATACTGCTGATAATGATATTGGGAGGAAAGCATTTGTTATAGAATCCAATAAAACATCCATTTTGTTTAAAGTTATACGTTGTTTGTTTTTCTTACTGATTTTGTTGACTTGTATGTAATTCATGACATTCTGATCAAGACATGTGACTGTACTGTAACTAAAATAGTTTTAAAAATAATAATGGTGTAGACCTACACATTTGTTGGCAGTGCAGTGACTTAAGGGGATCCCAGTAGCTCAGAGGTATGGTTCTGGCCTTTGAAGTGAAAGGTACCAGGTTCGAATCCCAGTGGCGACAGTTGTTTTTCTTAATAAAACTCAGTATAAACCTATTTGCCACTATGAAGGTAGGTGGGATCAAGAACCTAGTCCTATCTGAGATGTACGATAAATTCAGAGGTCCTGTGTGCAAGTTGTGCACGTAAAAGAACCATTGGAAATCGAGAAGAGTAGGCTGAAAGGCTGCTGTCCAGTCAAAATTAATTCCTACCACCAAAAAGTCAGTGGGCTGATCACCTATTAGTGCTGGGCCTAACATTTTGATCCAGAGTAAATCCGCCTCATAGAGCAGGCCCTACACTGTAATGGTAACAGGGAACTGGGTAAGAGAGAAAGCAGTGGCTTCAAAGTTAAAGAGTTTATATTTGCCTCTAATGACGATTTAGCCACGTCAATGGGTTTTTAGTAAAGCATAGCACTTATATAGCGCATATCCACGAACGTCATCATGCTCTATGCGCTTTACAATGTATATTTTACCCCCCGGCAGGCCATAACACTCCTGTATCCTTCTCAACTCCATGAGGAGTATACAGTGCGAGCTGCCGGTTAGGCGCTTCAGCACTAACATTCTGACCAGATCGTTCACTGGCCTCGGCCGGGTACTCAATTACACCTGAGTCGAGTGAGGTGAAGAGTCTAGGACTTTGATCTTGTGATCTCTCACTCCTTTTTACTTTTAACAGCTGGCTGTTTAAAAGTTATCAGCCCCTTTCTACATTTGGAACTTTATTTCAGCGCTGACGTGACACCCCCATCTCTCACATGGATAAATTAGTGCCGGTGTGTTTACCAAGAACTAATAGACATTTAGAGGGAACTGTTGGGTCTTGCAGGTTTTTTCTTATAAGGCTATTTTTCACAGCAAATAGACGTTTAAGGTCACAAAAACATACTAAATACGTATCATACATACTGGTTGGCAGCTAGGCTACTCTACTAATACATAACGTAATCGATACTACGGACTGCTGCAACTACCATTCAGTCGGTTTGTGAAAGTTGCGCGTCGGTAAAGTCGCTTTGTCATACGGTTTTGCGTGGGAACATTATTATTAAAAATTATTTCATGCAAGGACGTGATGATGACATCACTTTCGGGATCGGCAAAAATTATCGGGATAATTGTTGGCAAGCCTGCTGAGGTTTTTGAATCGTATACTGAATGGTAGATAACATAAGGTTATTGAACCATATATACTGTATGGGTAGATAACATAAGGTTATTGAACCATATACTGTTTGGGTAGATAACAAGGTTATTGAACCATATACTGTATGGTAGATAACAAGGTTATTGAACTGTCTATGGTATGGTAGATAACATAGGTTAAGTTTCAGTTGTTAGGATTACACCTTTTTCAACACAGTAGAGTAAGATCATGTCACAGGCAGTTTTGAGCAATGACTAGAAATAAATTGTGTTAATAACATTTGGACATGTAGCTGGAATGAATAAAATGAAATGAAAATAGAATCTTTCAACGTTAATGAAGCAGCGTTTTGCCTCTTCCGGCAAAAATGAACTTTCTTTCAGTAGTTTCACACAAGATGACTTCCCTAGACAGAAAGAGCTTATTCTCCCCATTAAGTACAACACAAGCTCTCCGGCATTTAAGTAGTTTTTGAGTTATCTGATCTTGACTACAGCAAGATTTCACATTCTATTTCCATGTTGCAACTTTAAGTTCAAACAATTTAAATGATTAGGAATATATTTGAAGCCCTGCTCTGGGTGACAATGAATCCTCACGGGATGATAATATACCACATGGTGTCAAAGTCATCACAGTGGGTTGATCACCTGCTTGGCTTAATATCTCGATCCAGAGAAATCCAGCCTCATAGTGCTGGCCCTACACTGTAATGGTAAAAGGGAATTGGATAAGAAAGAAGAAAGGTGTCAAAGTCAAGTCAAAAATTAATAAAAAACCATGATAAAAGATAAGACACCCCCTGGACTTCGGTCTTTAAACTACATTTATTAAGAAAAAAAAACTATAGCAGCATATACCCCTTCCCTTCACATTTTCAAATTGATATAATATCTATAAATATCAAAAGGAATAAAGATAACGAATAATTTTGTTTTCAAATAAAAATAGTAGGTACCCAATTATTGTTGTTATGTAATTTGTATTAGCAAAAGATTAAAACTGTACATTGACAAATAGACGCACACAGACTTTTCAAAGACACTCCTAAAATAACCGGTATACAAAGGGACATCTGTTGGTATACAGTGAGTGTAACTTTTGACTAGGCACAACAATGTTGAAATATCTTTGATTAACTAAATATAATTAAAATTTCACTAACTTAACATAAAAGTATTCCTCAATTCTACATGTTCTACCCAGGATTTGGTTGGACTCCTCATTTGACAATCACAATAGAAACATTCACATAGAAACATAACACATAGAATCATTCACATAGAAACGTTCCATATTTGTCATTATAATTTAATCGTTTTCACCATTGTATAACATGAATGAGAAAAATGATATTCTACATGAATATATACATTAGTGATATTTTATATAAATATAAACATTCGCGACTGCAACCGTACTCTGCCTAAACCCCATGACCGTTAAAGAATTAAGCACACCTCTGAGCAATTTTTTCTTCGATGTCTTTATATCGTTGGTACAAATTATCATAGACACCATCTTCCCCATGTCTTGGAGAGGCTGCAAGAGTTGAAGTGTCGAAGGATGATACCACTTGAGCAAAAGGGGTGTTGGCTCCCATCCAACTATGTTTGGCTCGAATGGCACAGCCCAAGCAAGCTGAATTAGGAACATCTTTTATGTACACAGGAGAATTGAAAACGTCGGACAACACCTGTAAAAAAAAGAAAAAGTATGATCTTAATCCTTTTAGTTTTAGGCTCATAGGGCCTGAACACAGTTTCGGAAGCGTGAAATGGACAAGTGACAATTTATCACTTTCTGGATAGGACGTTGATACCCATTTCTACACCTGAGTCGAGTGAGGCAAATGGAGTAAAGTTTCTTGCCCAAGGAAAAAACGAAGTGCCTGGAGCCAGACTCGAGCCCACGACCCTCGCCATGAAAGTCTGTAGTCTAGAACACTCACCCATCTCGCCTCCACCTAAAGTGTTAATGACTATTTTTTAAATGATTTAATCATAAATTACAATCTTCTAGAAAACAAACAATATTGACATGTAAAAGTTCAAGGCGTTAGTGTTAATGAAGTTGGAAATGTCAAACCTGACATCATCAACAGGATCCTCACAACGTAGACATTTTGTTTCTATCTTTTATTTCTTGTCCAAATTGAATTCAACATTTTTTTACCACATAGAAAATGGTGGGGATTTCCTTATAATAAATACAGCGCCAAAAATATTGTTGTTCAAGACAAGCAGGCCATCAACACACTGAATGTTTTTTATTTCGCAAGCAGTGTGGCCTACTTTTTGACATTCTGAACAGAATGGATCTTTACGTGCCTAGCACAGACATGGGACATTGTGTTTTTTTGCCCCATCCACAATGGTTAGTGCCCAGTTCCACTACCATGAAAAGCAACGTGTTTCATCACTGCCTCCCAATTTGAACAGAAAAAATCTGCTGTCTATACTTGGATTTGAACTGCAAACCTTCTGTATCAAAAGCAAAAATCTAAACCATTTAGTCACCATAAAGTTATAGTTAGAGTAGTGAACATTTGATTTTGACTTTGCTTTCTAGTGTAAGAGTAAGAGGAAAACCTAGAAGAAGATTGGAAGACCGTTTGAGGGAAGACATAAGAGCAACAGAACTTTGGACAGAAGAGTATGGAGGGCAGGGATCTGCACCGGCGACCCCACGACATGATGTTCTGTGTAAAAACAATTGTAAAAAAGGGCCTGTAAGGCTGGAGCTTAACCCAGTTTCGATAGTGTGAAGCGGACAAGTGACAATTTGTCACTTTCTGGGTAGGATGCCGGTCTACCACACACAGAATACTTTCCCAAAACTTGTTTGAGAAATTGTACCCATTTCTACACCTCGGTCGAGTGAGGCAAATGGAGTAAAGTTTCTTGCCCAAGGAAAAAAGAAGCGTCTGAAGTCTAGACCACTCGGCCACCTCGCATCCCATATATCATTTCATCCATTATATAACTAGTAATTTTTTATTCACAATTCAATATCTGTGATACGGCACAGCCCCATCAATTCGCTAAGTTTGTTTGATTTTTTGTTTTGTTTGATCGAACCCCATTAATACCGCACAAAGCAGTGTTGGGGCCAACCCCATGTTCAGCCATAAACGATACAC
>JARBEQ010242786.1:0-11829 GCA_030265355.1 Tritonia tetraquetra | reverse complement strand
TATCTTGATCCAGAGAAATCCAGCCTCATAGTGCTGGCCCTACACTGTAATGGTAAAAGGGAAATGGATAAGAAAGACAGCTTTAAAACGGTTACATAGTAATTCAAAATCAGGAAAATTGCCACTATATCCAGAACGAAATTTTGAACCCCCAGTTCACCTATTTCTTATGCAGCTAAAATTCATTTCTTCACTTTAAAACACAAATATACATTTTTAATTAATTATAGTGCAAACCGCATAAAAATCGACCGAAAATTGACGGAGGAGATGTGTTTTTAAGGTTCCAAGTTTGCCTATTATATATATATAGATGAGTATTTTAAGATTTTCCGATACTGTGATTAGTTTTGACTATGAGCAATTTCCTAGTAATTCTTCCTCAAAAGGTCAACGCAAAGACAACGATACGGATTTCTACTACGACTAATGTTTTTCTATATATAGGGTAGAAAACACCCAATCTATATTTAAATGTCCAACCAGTCTTGTTCTATTTTCAGTGTAATAATAGTTATAGCTACAATAGCCTTACTATATTACAACTAGTACTGAAAGAAGCCGGTGTAATACGATCGCTAATTATAAAACCCCGACCAATCTTGTTCTATTTTCAGTATGTTATTTATAACCTCAATAGCCTTACTATATTACAACTAGTACTGAAAGAAGCCGGTGTGAGACGATCACTAATCATTAAACCCCGACCAATCTTGTTCTACGTTCAATGTATTATTTATAGCCTCAATAGCCTTACTATATTATTACAACTAGCACTGAAAGAAGCCGGTATGAGATGACCACTAATAAAAAACACTCAGGAAGAGACAAATGCAATTCTTTGGACACATGAATCGACATAAGGACATCAAATATCTTACTCTCACAGTAAAAAATAGAAGGCAAAAGATGCAGAGGACCACAACTGCCCTTTCCACGAAGAACGGCGAATAAGGCTATCAATGGATTAGTACTATTCGACCTTCTTAATAAAAACGGTAGACAAGGAACAACTTGCTAAAGAAGTTGAACAAATAGCATATAGGTGGCGGGGGAAGACGAGGATAATAATATTATAAGGTTTTTTTTTTTTTAGAGCACCAGAGTAGAGAAACGAGTGGCGAACCATTAACGGCATTATCGGGTCACGACCAAGAAAACAAACACATATGTGCAATGAGAGGAAGGAAAACATTGCCTGGTTTCGACTAACGAGATTATCGATAATATTGTCTGGCCACATGAATCTCAATCCGAGAACTGGATCCGTTCAGGGGAAATAAATAAACGTATGCTATTCATGTTTATTCTGTTCCGCATGTAATTGTATATATAAATAATACGTTGTAGATGTAAATCTAATAGATATAACCGGAAGTTGACAAAGCGGAACATGGGTCATGAATTTTGATGACGTCGTTCCTACAGGGGACGCTGTAAAGATGTTTGACTTTCTGAACGCTTGGAAGGAGAGAAGCCCGTGTCTCCTGAATGAAGGAGGCTGTTTGACAATTCAAGGGTTTGCCCCGGGCAAATGTTGATCGTTGTAAGGACAGGAATGAATAGAGATTGACATCAGTAGCGGAGCGTAAAGAGGAGCTATAGGGCTAACTCTTTCGATACATTTGGCAAAAAGGGTATACAACCCCAAATCAAATAATCTGACTACATTCACACAAGTTTAAACATGTCCGTTTTAGGATATTGGCAACTCAATATCGCTCACATGAAAGGTGGGACCTCTCTAATAGGGCCTGGTTCCATATTAAATCCACAGGGCTAGGGCCATTTAAAAAATCATAGAAAGTCCAAAGGAAAAAATCCCGACGTGGGCGTCGGGAATCGAACCCAGGACATTCCGCACACAAAGCGAATGCGTTACCGCCACGACACTACGCCCTCTCTCGCTACTTTGTGCTTATTTACTTATTTACATTTACGAAAACTACGCAACAAATAGAGTAGATTCACCTCACTTCCCACGTCTTATGGGGCAAAATCTGCTCAGTTTTCTTATAGCTGAGGGGTTGACCACCAAGGTAACAGAAAATATTATTATGGCAACACCTAAAAATGTGACGCTCATTCTGCCATTCAAGGTTCGGGCACAATAGGGATGTCTACGGAAAAGATTTTTCAATCCTCTTCTTCTATTTTTATCGGCTTGGAAAACCGACTTTAGTGGACTCCTTCATTGGCTGATCACCTGCTTATCTACCTGATCCAAAGTTTTTCCAGCTCTTTGTTCAGCAATGCTGGACTTGGAGCTGGTCGCAACACTGCTTAGCGGTATTATGCAGTATGGATAACAAAACAAAACAAAACGCCACTTTCTCAAATGTCATTAATAAGAGAACTAATATTCATTTCTACACTTGCTGGGCCGAGAGAGGCAATCAGAGTGATATATCTTGTTGAAATGACTGTAGTGGGACTCGAACCCACGACCCTCACCATTAAACTCGGCCACCTCGCTCAATTCAAACTGCGATAAACCAACGTCGTATCCAGAAAGTGGTAAATATCACTCGTCCGAATCACGCTACCGAAACCCGGTTAAGCTTGGGGAAATGCTCATAAAGGACATACTACTATGAAATATTTTGTCTGATACCTTGCTCAGCCTCCCTCTTCTCTCATTGCGCCTCTTGATGGTCTGAACTGTGTCCAGAAAGGTGAGAAGGTGTAACAGATGCCCCACAACTCCCTGGCAATGTTCCCTATATCTTTTTTCAAGTGTTGTGAAAAGTTTAACTTTAATAGACCTAGGAACATTTTAAAAAAAAATTGTGTGTGTGTGTGTGTGTGTTTTGTTGTTTTTCATTGGTGTGCACAGACATTTCTCATCTGTGCGCATCTTTTCTCCCTGGTGTGCGCGCACACGCGTACAGCTTAGAGGCACACTGCTCCCAGGCATGAAAAGGCGATGTAATTGTATTCCATGACGCCAGTCGTCATTACGTCGGTATCACTCGTGACATCTGAGACTGGGAATGATTACATAGGGGATGTGATGACGTCTCAAATGATTTATTTTTTGCTCTATAGTTATAGTGTGGATGATTTGCCTGTTTAGATTATGACGACAACGATGATGATGATGATGATGATGATGATGAGGAGGAGGAGGAGGAGGAGGAGGATTTTAGTGGTAGCGGTGGTGACGGTGATGCTGATGCCGATAATGATGATGATAGTGGGGCTGGAGATGATGGTGATGGTGATGGTGGTGATGGAGATGGTGAAAGTGATGCTGAAGATGCTGCTGCTGTAGCGACATTTTGATTGTGTCCATTTTTGGTAAAGAAAGAAACGCGATTGGCTTCAAAATGAAACCACGAGGAAATGTTAATCTTTGGATTCCAGTGTTTGTAATTCTATGACTCTAACTCTAGTATTCTTGTTATAAACACGGAAGTCCATTTCTAATCGGCATTCATTTAGAGCCGATTATCACATTCTTATATTGGAACTATTTCGTTACACGGAAACGAATACAGCCTAGTCATTTGATTAGCATTAGATTAGCAAAATGTCAAAAACAACAGAATTGAACTATTCTATTCGCGTTTCGAGAGTATAAATTTAGACAACTGGTCTATGCTATTTTCTTTGTTGTTATTATTATATTTGCGTTGCGAGAGTCCCTATAATTTATTCTTACTACATAATTGGTCTAGGTATATAATATTTTCTTTTTTGTTCTATTCGCGTTGCCAGAGTATGAATGTATCCTTACGACATAACTGGTCTATGCGAGCGTATGAATTTATTCTCACTACATAATTGGTCTATATTATTTTCTTCTTCTTTTTGTTCTATTCGCGTTGCGAGAGTATGAATTTATTCTTACTACATAACTGGTCTATATTATTTTCTTGTTTTTCAATTTCCGTTTCACATTTCCGTGTCTGGGTTTCAGTGTTATAATCGAATAAAATTATGCCGGCAATTATATTATGATAACTAGTATCACGTAAGGATTGAAACTGTGAAAGTGACAGACCCAGACGCCCTACCAATTGAGCTAATCCGCCACTCCTTAGACGCTCTGCCAATTAATTGAGTTTATTAGCTCTGCCTGACTCTGTGTCTGGCCAGGCGGTGTTAATTGTCGTTCGCTGGAGTGGGTTCGATCCCGACTGTCGACATACCGATCTTCCTCCACGGCTATCTTTCTATCACTTTCACATTTTCCATCCTCACGTGATACAGTGTTATGGTCGATCCTTCTCCAACCTAATGTGTCCTGGGATTTTTTTCTTTCCCTCCGCTAAGGTTAAATGTCAGTTATTAGGTTTCTGATTCTTCCTCTTCATCTCTTATTCTTTCCCTAGGGGCGCCCGTGGTTCAGTGGTCATGACACTCGACTTTGGAGCGCGTAGGACAGGGTTCAAGTCCCACCTGATGCGTCATTTGTTCTCTGGGCCTTTCAGAGTTTTCATGGCTTTGCCTTGGAAATTCACGTGGAATCTTCTCAAGTTCTATTAAACCGTCTTTTATATAACCATTTTATGTTAAAAATGGCGTTAAACTTCAAACTCTCGAACTTTTAAACTTTCCCTAAAGCATTATGAACTGATTTGTCTAAGTTGTTGTCTTTCTATTCAAGATATAAAATTATGTTTTTAACCCATTTCCCTAAGTATTTCTCTTCTAGCCTTGTTTTTACTGTTCTTCGAAGATCTATGCAACAAAAAACCCTTCCATCACGTGCATCAGACAAAAGAGAAAATGCTCTATATACATCCGAAAGAACGTTGTCCCAGTGGCGCGGAGGTACGGTTCTCTGAAGCAAATGGTACCGGGTTCGATTCCCGGCAGCGACACTGTCGGGTATTTTTCTCCTCGAAACTCGGTGAAAACCTGTATGCCACTCCCCTGATCCTATTCACGTAGGTGTGATCAAAGAACCTAGTCCTATCGGAGACGGACGATAAACTCGGAGGTCCCGTGTGCACGCTGCGCACTTTAAAGAACCCTTGGCAGTTGAAAATCGAGAATAGTAGGCCGCAAGGCCGCTGTCCAGGCAAAATTAATTCCTACCACAAAGGTCACAGTGGGTTGATCACTTGTTTGGCGTAATAAATTGATCCAGAGAAATCCAGCCCCATTGTAAAGGTAACATAACAGGGAATTGGAAAAGAAAGATTGAAAGAAAAGAACGTTGTTTCTCATAGTCTTTCAATTCTAGTGGGAATTTTTTTGCCTGCTATTAGTTCCTCAATGAAGTCTTGGCGCCAGCCTTTTGCTCTACCTCAAAAAAAAAACAACGAAAAAACGCAACGCAAGTTACATGTCTGTATATTGAAACTATGACATGCGGCAGATCAGCCCACTGTGCTAATCATCCGTTAATTTCACTTTGAGCAATACGCTGCACATGAACAACATAACGTTACGTATCCTTATAATACAAGACACGATGTTGAGTCGCTCGCGATAAATAGCGGGCGTGCCTAGCTCAGTGGTCATGTCATTAGACTTCGGAGCGCGAAGGACCGGGGTTCAAGTTCCGCCTGATGTAAAATTTTTCAAGGATCTGCCCTGGAGATTCACGTGGAATCTTCTCAAGTTTTACTGAACCGCCTTTGATATGACCGTTATGTGTTAAACAGGGCGTTAAACTTCAAACTTAAAGAACTCTTATGAATTGATTGTCACATCGCATTAGGAGACGTGGCCATACAAATCTTATAATTTGATTAATTTTTGCAGTGACAGTTCATCGCGAGGCGGGTGAACTCTGTCCTTCTCGTCCAAAGTTGAATGACGTGTCCACTGAGCCACGCGGCTTATTTCCGATGATTTTTCCCCCCTTTTGTTTCTTCATGACAAGACGTAATTTATCTAATGCGACAAAGCATCATTTCAAATATTCGTTTTCTTTACTAGATAGTTCCACTTTATTTTTTTCCCATCATCAAATCTTGATGGCCGCATTTTGACCCAATTTCCATGTTTAATTTCAATTAACCGATACAAAACATGTTTTTGAGATGTTATCCTGTTTTTGAGACTGTGTACAATGTGTCTAAGATTAAGGAGGTCCTTCATTGTTAACTCAACAACTCCTTCCTGGTTCGTCTTGCTTTGGGCTTTTCATTGTTACAAGTCGTGTCGAGATTGTTTACGTAAAACGTTTTTATTCAAAAATAATTAAGATTCCACTTTGCTTTCATTTTTTCAGTTTGCTTTCTATGTTTTATCTGCCTATCTATCTATCTATCTATCTTTCTAACTATCTTATCTATCTATCTTTCTAACTATCGTATCTATCTATCTTTCTAACTATCTTATCTATCTATCTATCGTATGTATCTAACTATCTTATCTATCTATCTATCTTATCTATCTATCTATCTTACCTATCTGTCTATCTAACTATCTTATCTATCTATATATATATATATATATATATATATATATATATCTTATCTAACTATCTTATCTATCTATCTATCTATTTATCTTATCTATCTATCTATCTATAGCATATATTTATGTATCTAATTATCTTATCTATATCTATCTAACTATCTTATCTATCTATCTATATATCGGATCTATCTATCTATCTATCGTATCTATCAATCTATTTATCTTATCTATCTATCTATAGCATATATCTATGTATCTAACTATCTTATATATCGATCTATCTGACTATCTTATCTATCTATCTATCTTATCTATCTATCTATCTTATATAACTATCTAATATATATATATCTACCTTATCTATCGATCTAACTATCTTATCTATCTACATCTATTTAACTATCTATGTAACTATCTCCCTATCTATCCATCTTTCTTTCTTTCTATCTATCTATCTGTCTATGTTTCTAACTACCTAACTATCTATCTATATATACGTCTATCTATCTATCTTTTTCTTCTATCTATCTATATATACGTCTATCTATCTATCTTTTTCTTCTATCTATCTATCTACATATCTATCTTATCTATCTAACTATCTTATCTATCTATCTATCTATCTATCGATCGATCTATCTATCTATTATTATGCCAATATGTTTTCTGTCTATCTATATTTTATACATCTATCCATCCATCCAACCATCTGCCACCTATCTATCTATCTATTATCTATCTCTATCCGACTCTATATTTCCATCTATGTATTTACTCAAATGTTATTATACGGGTCTGTCTACCCTTTCAAATAGCTTACATTGTCAATGTTTCTACCCATCTATCGTTCTCTATGGATGGAATAAATATAAATACGTGTCCCATGCACGCATGACATGCTTTATATCACGGTATGATAATGCTTTTTTGCATTTCAGTTCATTCATGCAGGACATCCACTCCTCCATCTGTCGTTCTTTACCTTGAGATATGATTTGAATAGTTTTACAATAGTTCTCGTTGCATTCCGTAATTGATCTCCTCAACACGACATTCTCTCTTTACCTCACTGGGATTACCTTTTACATTTTTATCTCTGTCGTTCGACCTTGAGTTTGAACTTCCGGCAGCCATCATTATCTTTAACTCTAGTTAGTCTATACCTTTCTTGATAAACTGTCTTCCTACCTCCCCCATGCTCTGAGCTTAATCCTCCCGTCCTCCCCCCCCCCCCCCCCCCCCACCCAATGATCTCGCGACCCCCCAAGAATGGTCTCGCAAACCCACAGGTTGAGAACCGCTGGTCGATACCTTTCTTGATAAACTGTCTTCCTACCTCTCCCATTCTCTTAGCTTAATCCTCCCTTCCTACCCCCCCCCCCCTATCTCCCTCCCAATATGTCTTTCCCTTTATGTCCCCGGCGCCAAACCTATTCCTCCTTTATCCTCTCTCCCTTGTATGCCCCTCCCCCCTCCAAATGCGTCCTTCTCTCCATGCCGCCCCTCGCCCCAGCCCTCCGTATTCCTGCCTACCCCCCACCCTCTGCCCTCCTCTTCTCTCGTATCCCTAATCAAACAACACACTCAGGTCGAGACTGTAGGAAATCCATTCAATAACACAAATCTATTTCCGTTGCTTCGTCTCCAGTCTATTTCCTGATCTGTTTGATCCTGCCGATAACAAAACAGAGGTCTAGTCCTTTACTCTATAGCTGGAATAGAATCAGGTACTACTTAGATAGAGATAGTGATAGACATGTTGTGTTGTCTTTTTCAAGAAATATTCCACCTTTTTTGGAATAGATGGAAGACTCATTTGTGTTTGTGAAGTAAGAGATACATCTTTTTTCCCCAATGTGATTGGTTGGGGGTTGGGGGGGGGGGGGGGGGGTAAAAACAACAACCCCCCCCCCCCCCCCCCCCCCCCCAAAAACACCAACTAGTAGGTACACTAGCTGGACAATGCTAATGATACTTTTTATCCTTTAACTTACCTAGCTTAACACAGGCTCTGCCCTTGAGATTCACGCGGAATCTTTTCAAGTTCTTTATAACCGTCTTTGATATGACCTGTATGTGTTAAAAAGGGGCGTAAAACTTCAAACTTTAGAACAGTTAGCTTGACACAAGTGGGTTGATTAATTATACAGATCAAGCTTAAGGTTTAAAATCATCAATTTTTTTCTCGAAGGGTTTACCATCAAGGCAACATTGTGCCTTTCAAGGTTCGGAGCACAGTGGGCTGATCACCTGTTTGCCTTATATACCTGATCCAGAGTTGTTCCAGATCTGTGCTCAGCAATGAGCAATACCCTTGGGGGTATAATGTGTTTTGGATAACAAAACAAAAACAAATAAAAAATCAGGATTCCCTGTTGGTACATTCTCTCTCCGATAGGACTAGATTCCAGAAGGCAATCTACAGGGTAAGAGCCATAGTCGCTTCTTTGATTCGAACCCACCTTCTGCGTCCAGGGCGAATTTGTTACCGCCATGCTACGATGCCCTCACCGGCTATGTCATAATATAATATAATATGAATTTTCCCCGTTCTTCTCAAGTACCGTCCAAGAATTCTTGTATCGATTCCTAGCGGCTAATATCCTTACACTGATTGGCAGTTGGTCTTTAGAGGACTGTACAGGAGAGACAAACTGCATCATTAATTTTCTTACCTACCTCCGATCAATCAATAGACTACAGTCTAATTCAATTTTCTTAAATACCGAGAACATAGCAAATCAGTGGCTGTCCTACCGCGACTGGGATAGGAAGGGTTTGGTCTATTCAGTCAATGGTCTAATTTCGGCACTCGAGAATAATAATAATAATAATGAATATTTGTATAGCGCCTAATCCCATCAAGATGTTCAAAGGCGCTTGACAATGTCATTACGACGTAACAATATCGACTGAAAACAAACATTTCATGGATTTACATATACGAAGAATGAAAGAGCTCAGTTTTTAAGGATTTTCTAAAAGAAGGGAACGTTTTACAATGTCTAGTTTTCGCTGAGAGAGAATTCCAAACAAAAGGAGCTGAGTATGCAAAGGCACGATCCGAAAGCTTCGATTTTGAGATAGATTGTTTTAAGAGTAAGGAATCAGAAGATCGTAGTGAAACGCTAGAATATGTCTGAGGATAGAGAGAAATATAGAACAAGAACACGTTCCAGCGAACCTACACAATAACAGACCTGTAAAAGACGGTGACATTAGTTTTGGTTATTTCTTATACAGAAAAGTGTTTTTCGAGACCAATGTAAGGAAGTGTCGAAATTGTATCCCGTCGAAATTGGCCCGCCTGTACTCTTTACACACATAATAAGTCCTCCAGGGGCCAAATGGAGTTCTTCATTACCGCGTGGAAGGGGGGACATTCATCTCAACAAGCTCATTAACTCTGGCACAATTGCCTACCCCTTGGTGTACGCCTTTAGTTCGTTTTTCTATTTTTTTTCTTACGTTTTCCATTATTTGTTGTCGTTAGTAGGGGGTAGTGTTTGTAACGTGGGGGCTGTTTTCGTTGTTGCTCTTCTTCTTCTTCTTCTTCTTTTTCTTCTTCTTCTTCCTCTCCTCCTTTTCTTCTTCTTAATTTTCTTCCTCTTCTTCTTCTTCTTCTTCTTCTTCTTCTTCTTCTTCTTCTTCTTCTTCTTCTTCTTCTTCTTCTTCTTTTTCTTCTTCTTCTTCTTCTTCTTCTTCTTCTCCCTCTCCTCCATAATCTTCTTCTTCTTTTTCTTCTTTTTCCTCCTCCTCCTTCTTTTTTCCCCTTCTTTTTCTCCTTGGCCTCCTCCTCGTCCTCTTTCTTTTTCTTCTTCTCCAATGTCTCCTCCTCTTTTGTTCTCTGTTTCTTCGTTATCGTATTCTTCTTCTTCTTCTTCTTCTTCTTCTTTTTTTGTGCTCTTCTCCTTCTTATTCTCATTCTCAAGTTTGTTCATAATATCTGCACATATCAGTTTGCAATTATTTGAATTACCGACAAATTCAACTTATAAATAATTTTTTTAATTGATTAAAAAGAATCACAAACAAATGTCAAATTTCGAAATCAGCAATTATAGACGTCTTGTTCGTTTTTTTTCTCTTTCAATCCATAATTCAAATCATTGTGTCGTGAAATCCAAACCTTTAGACATCTAAATAACCTTTGATTCTTCCTTAGATTAAAAAGAATGCCAAATCATTACAGACATTGAACGGCAAGGTTGGGCCCTTAGGCTAATTATAAAACGGGGAAAATCCCTTCATTATTTATATGATTCAAGACTCCTAATTTGCCCGGAGCATAGGGCTCTTCATTCGTTAAGTGTCTCGTGTCTCATTTTGAAAGACTCATTTCGCAAGTCACGCATCTCCTTATCCAGCTATTTATATTTCCTTTGCTTTCGATTTTTGGATAATGGCGCACTAGGCAGGAGAAATCAGTCACCTCCAGATTTTGTGAAATGTGCAGAGGAGCGTACCACACCGCTAAGTTTAGTGCCGGTGGTCAAACGGTTAGCACGCTGAACCGGTCAGCGGGGTCAAGCTGCATTGATCGTAATCAGTAATTGGACGAGTGTCCAATTTAACTCTGCTTACCTCACTTGACTCAGGTGTAAATGTCAGAATGCTAGTGCTGAAGCGCCTAACAGGCAGCTCGCACTGTATACTCCTCTTGGAGAAGGATGCAGGAGTGTTATGGTCTGCCGGGGGTAAACTTTACATTGTAAAGCGCATAGAGCATGATGAATTTCGTGGAGATGCGCTATATAAGTGCTATGCTTTACTTTTCTTTAATGCCTTTCACATCCAGACCGTCCGATTCTGATTCCTCGGCTGCCTTAACCTCCGAACAAGTTGTCTCTATTCATTCTATTGGCCAGGTTTGTTATGGATTTCACCTTCAGACAAGTAACTTTTAAACGCGGTAGTGTGGTATCCTTCTCTGCGTTTTATATTCCACAAAATTGGGAAGGACTTTCCTATCTTAGTGGGGCACTAGCCTAACACTCCATCCATCTCTCCCGCCCACTCATCTATCTCTTCTGTATCCACTCCTGGATTGCATCCCAATTGAAAAAAGCTAAAATCTCGAGGCCTTTAACGTTGGTCGCATGGAGACAGTTCATCAATTATACAGACAACGTTCCCCTCCAGGTGTTAGACAATGCCTGGAGTCATTTCAATTAGGGACAAACTTTAGAACAGGAGTGCACTTCTCACTATCGTTAATGACTACCACCACAGCTGCTGCTGCATCTACTATCACCACTGCCACTACTACTACTACTACTACTACTACTACTACTACTACTACTGCTGCTGCTATTACTACTACTACTACTACTACTACTACTACTACTACTACTACTACTACTGCTGCTATTACTACTACTGCTGCTGCTGCTACTACTACTACTACTACTACTACTACTACTACTACTACTACTACTACTACTACTA
>JARBEQ010242774.1:0-11830 GCA_030265355.1 Tritonia tetraquetra | reverse complement strand
CAATATTTACTGTTGCCTTGGTGGTAAACCCCTCAGCTATAAGGAAACTGAGCAGATCTTGCCACATTAGGCGATTGCAAATTGTTCCAGTCTTATGGCAGATGTGAAGAAAGACTGCATGTATGGTTGTTAGTCCTCAAGTGTGGAACGTGATAACGGAGTTCATGGCCCCTTGTTTTTTATGTCATTGTTAGTTACAACGTCGATGGATTCATGAATGGCTTTGGTTGAATTTCAAAAGTAGACGCAATATGTATGTCAAAGTCATCATTACTTCCGATCCGGGAGGTCTCATGATTATGCACCAGACTTGACACCTACGCTCACGACAGGCACTGTAATAGTAATAATATGTCGTCGCTATTTCTCACGCTTTATTCCAGTCAGTGTGTTTCAAAGAAATATTGAGTGGGACCTCCTGGATGACGAGTCTGCCAGGCTAGTGGTGCATGTTCAAGATTTAGTTTTTAAATGCATTCATGATGCAGCACCAGAGTATTTGAAATCTCTGATCTCTGTGTACAGGCTGTCTCGAACCCTTCGCTCATCTCAACAGAGATACAACTTGAGAGGAAACTCTATAAAACATGTTTTCCACCTGTTCCATCTCCTTTGCTGCACCAATGGTCTGGAACTTTCCACAGAGACTAGAAGCTGTATAAATTTTTAATATTTTAAGAACAAACTTAAAACATAATTTTTTAGATTAAGTTTCAACTAAATTGTTGTGTTCTACTTTGTATTTTATGTTACTATGTACTTGAAAAGGGCTGCTTTTTGTTTTGTCGTCATTTCGGTTTTGGTGTGTTTTATTGATGTCGACTTCTTGAGTGTCCTGTTCCTTAGGTGTCTTATATGATTGTCTTGAATTGTATTTATTGTTTTCATGATTTTTGTCCCCCTTGTTATTGAACATTGTGTATAGCGCCAATAAGCATCTTCTTGATGGATATTGGCACTATAGAAGTGTTGTATATTATTATTATTATTTAAAATCCCATATGTATTGTAATATACTTTACCATCCGAGTGATAAAGCCACTGTAATGCAGGCATTTAGTCACAATCTTGATGGTCCAGGCATTGTAATAATCAGTGCGTGTGAGTGTATTTATAATAATCGGTAGGTGTAAACTTGTCCGAGGTTTGTTTGATGATGACGTGCTTATGGGCGGCGCCTACTGTATTGGCGTCAATAGTCTAAAATGAAGAAAATCTAGATTTGGTTTATGTGTCGACTAAATTTGATCTGCTTGGTCCTTTTTTTGGTTCCTTTTTTGGATATTAATATTATCAAGAGATCTATTTATGAAACCTTTGGGTCTTGTCTGTTTTGTTTTTTATATCATCAATTTTTTTTTCTTTCTTTATCAATTTACCTTTTGTACCTTTCGGTGTAAGGTTTATATGCGTGATACACAAACTTTTGCCATTGATCCCTGTCCCTATTCAGTGACATTCTTTTTGGCTATCTACAAGCTGACTGCTTTTATGCTGTTTTAGTATTTCGACCGTAAGTATGCATCGATAATAAGCACGCTCCAGTCTTCTCCTAAGCGCTGTGCTCATCGGGGGTGCCAACCGTATTTGCTGTACAAACAATTTTTTTAAGACGACATGTCTAGAAATCTAGAAAATATATTTGTGTAAAGCACAGAGAGTTCAAATAATTCATGTTGGGTTTTTAAAATATGTTATCCCCTGTAAAGTGTGTGCCAAGATACGTTTTTGCTTTTTTTTCACAAATTAAATTTTCTTTTTCATATATAACTTTATAACAGAGGCCGACGGGTATTTAGCTCAGAAGGTCAGGATTATGATGAAGGCTTCTCTGGAAGAATGGGCAGAGGAAGAGGAAGACTTTTTGGACTTGCCAAGTAAGTCTGTTGAGTTGAATAGAAATGAGACTAAGTTAAGATCAAGGATTTCAAAAAGATATTCACACTGTCACGTCTTCTTAAAATAAATATTCAGGATGTTTTGTTGAAATTGTTGATTTGATGGCAGAAAAGTCTACTTCGTCATGTGATTTGAATAAAATAATATAGAGTTAAAATGTTTTTTTTTTCTCTCCTACAAACTTGCAACAAACCCATTAAAACAATATAGGGGCCTATCTTTGGAAAGTTAATTAATTTTTCTTCACAATGGTTTCTGTTTTGTCCAGTTTATTTTATATTTAATATTATATTGGCGTGACTCATTTTTTAAAGAATGTTAGTGATGTAGGAAAAGGTTACAATTGCTCTTTTAGTGTCCCAAGTATTGACTATATGATAAGATTTTGTCTACATTTTATCACAATCACAATGTATATTTTGTCAAATGTGTATTCTTTACTTTGTTGTGTTTTATCTTTTCAGACGAGGGCTGATGGAGGAAGGTGGACCGCCAGTCAAGAGAAGAGTTGTGGGAGGTGCATTCTCGAGGTTTGTATTCTACTGTTATGTATAGAGCAATATTTTGTAGTAAGTATAGTTGGCTTAAGATATAGACTTTGAATATGAAATAAACACTTAAGTCAAAGTGAGAGAAATGAAAATGTTAATATAACACATATTCCACTGTGATTGCAACATCTTGGACTTGGCAAGGCTCAATATGATATAGAATGACTGGAGGGAAGTATTATGTTTAAAGTAACAAGAAAGAAGAGGAGCACATTATGATATTATGAATATTTCATTTTGATTGCATTCCATAGAAGATTATTTTGGTGGGTTTTTTTTTTAATTGCAGACTGGGACCCTTGCCAGGACAGAGGAGAGTGAGGGAAGAAAGCCCAGAAGAAGAGGAGCTACCAACAAGGGTCAGTTATCAAAGTTACTTTCTGACACATTTTAGAAATTAATTTACAAGAGTGAGATCTTGCAAATTGAAAACTACAAAATTACAGATAAAAACATTTTCCATCTAAGTTTAATCGTCACTATTTACATCCTGCTGCATGGGCACCCCTCATTGCTGATTCAGATGTACCCGTAATCAACTGTTAATCGGTTTTAGTCAACCCATATTGACAAACTAAATTATATAAAAAAGACAAGAGAAACGACACATCCCCACCCAGCATGTTTTACATTGACTACTGACTGGTTTCGTTTTTATTGTTGGACTCCTAAAACAGTGCACGCTTCTTTGTTATTGTATTCCACTACTATAGTGTGTTAGGTTGACACATGGCATGAATATTTTCGTAACGATGATGTCATTTTACTATATTCATAAATTGGGACATCAAGAGTAAACAAAAAGGAAGGTGTACGTGGCTACACACTTATTGCTATTCACAACAATTAACAGAAATTCCTTGTTTTGCTTCAAATGGAACAATTTAATTACATTTCATTTATATGTCGATTATTCTCAAACTCCTGAATTTTCCAAAACTTAATATCTTCATGTAAAATATCATAGGTGTGTGTTTCATAATATAGTCTCTAGGTTTTATATAAATTTTAGCGAGTTTTTATTTAATTATATTTATGATTGATTGTTGCCTTTTATGATAAAAAACGACCCTTCATGATTCATTGTGTAACCAAAGAAAACAAAAAATAACTGAATCTTTTACACCATTTATATTATGTATTCATTTCTTGTTTTTTATATATATATATATATACTTTAATATTTATTGTATTCCCCCAGCAGTCTGTCCATTCTTCTGTTGTTGCCACATCCAGAGATGCAAAGAACAGGCAGGAAATTATGCAGGAACAAACAAAGGATAAAGAAGGCATGCAGAGGTGAAGATATAGTTAATTTGAGCGTGTTAAGTTTAGGTGGTTCATTTCATTATTATCACTGGCTTTCTGTGCTTCTTTTTAAATCTTGAGTTGAATAAGATTAATGATGAGAGAATCTTGCCAAAATCCATGGCCCTGAGTCGCTGGCCATCCATGACAGCCACAGTCAATCCAAGGTGATAGGGTTGGGTCGTTATCAAGATTATAGGTGTATAATGTTGAAATACATGGAGTTAAAATGCAATATTCTTTGCACTATTGAGATTATCAATTTCTCACCCAAGTTTAACAAGACACAGATAGACATAACAGTGGCATGAATAGCAAGTCGTTAATCATATGGGCACTAATTAACACTTCCATTTTCACCATGGTACATGTAAAATCTGCACAGATAGTGTCCTTCATTGATCATGTCAATCATCTCATCTTTGGGGTCACACATTACTTACTCCGTCGGGCTGGTAGCCGGGACCAATAGTAAACACTCCTGACAGATTTTCTAATATCAAGATGTCACTTATTTGTTTTCAGAAATCGCAGGATGTTCGGTCTTCTGTTGGGCACCCTTAACAAGTTCAAAACAGATTCCAAGACAATGGAGTCCAAGGTATACTTTACAGATAAGATTTTTGGCAAAAACTTAAAGAATCAAGTCCTATTGGCGGTATATAAAGGGGAAGTTCTGCCTTTGTTTATGACTTATAATTGTTATAATATGTTGCTAAGGGCATGAAAACTAGCAAGTTAAAAACTTGAAGAAAGGGAAGAAAATTGTCAATACCCTGGTATGAGCCTTTATTTCTTTATTGACTACTTTGATTTTTTTTTCAAGGAGGAGCAGAGGAAGCGTATTGACCAGAAGCTGGAGGAAAATGCAGAGAAGGAAAAGAAAAAGTTCAAGCAGGATACGATGCAGCTGATGGAGGAGCGGCACCTGGAGCAAACGCGAATCTCCAGACTAGAGCAAAAAATGGAAGTAGTACAAGAGGTATGAATGGTTTCTATATCAATAGTTCAGTATTTTGATTTTCAAAGATGAATTGGAACAGTAGTTTATCCGTGGATCCACTCTACTTAGGCGTAATTGAGTATCTGACAGAGGACAGCGAACCATCTTATCAGAATACTAGTGCTAAATGCAGCTTGCACTCCCCTTGGAGTTAAAAACGATACTAGAGTAATGGCCTGCCGTGGGTAAACAAAATATTTTGAAGCACATTGAGCATGAACATAGATATGCTCTACTTAACTTTGAAGCTCTCATCCATGGAACCCGTGGTCTGTGATTCAAATCCAGGTCAAAGAGTTATGGGCTTTTTTTAAAGATAGGATAAAAGGTTGAAGAAATTATTGTGCCACATTTCATTATGAAAATTTCAAATTTACCTCTTTATTTCAGCATGCTGATGTGGAGAAAGAAATTAAGAAGTTGAAAAACTTTCTTTGCACAAAAACCAAGCCAAGAATATTTTGGAAGCCAAGGCAAATGAATTCAGCAGCTGAAAACAAGTTGAAGGATTCCGTTAAAGTAGTAGATGGTAAGACATACTTATAATAACATTCTTATGAAGAGAGCGTTTCTTTGGTTCCTGGCAATCCCACAGGGGTGTGAATAAAGATGGCATAAAATGTTAGTAACTCAGCCATAGGATTAAAACTTATTCTAAAATCCAATGGTTGGGGCAAACTTATTTATTTCAGACTGAAGGTGACAGTGAGAAAAAAACAAACAACTTATATTGGTTTGCAGGTGTCGAGACGGCTGTTGTTTTTATACAAGTATTTAATAGATAATTAAGATTCTTTATCAGTGGTTATTTTAACAATTATTGTGCAAACATGGAAAGTAAACATCTGAATTCTTTTTATTTTTTCAGAGATGCTACGAGCAAGTCAAGATCGCCTGGAAAAAGAGATTAAAGATGTCATGGAAAGGGAGCATAAACGGGAGGAAAGAATTAAGATGAGATTGCGAGAAGATGGGCTCTTCTTAGATGAAGAGGAAAACAAAGAAAAAGAGAATGATGGGAAAGAAAGGAGGGCAGAGAATGTTAGAGTAACAGGAGATGGAGAGGATGAGATTGAATCCCTAGAAAAGAATGATAGGTCAGATGATGGGCAAAATGAAAAAGCCTCAGTAAGGAAATTAAAGTCAAAGAGACGTGTAGTTGTTGAAGTGCAGTCCAATGGTGATAGTGAAACAGAGGATGAAGATGATGAAATAAAAGAAGAAATGAAAGAAACTGATAAAAAAGGAAAGAAGGATGATGGAGAGAATGTAGAGCAGGAGTCTAAGAAAGGTAAAACTCAAACTAAAGGTAATCGTGATAGCGATGATGATAGTGAATCCGATTCTAATGATGATACTGAACGCAGTAAAAAATCCAAAAACCTCTTTCACGCCAAAAAACATGATAAAAGCAATAGTCGAGGTAACACTAGAAAGGAAGAAGACAAGGTTGACAATGATGATGAAAATTCAAGAGTTGTATTGTACAGAGAGAACTCTAAAGATAAAAAAAAATCTGAGGATGGCAAAAAAGACAGTGATAATGAGAGAAGTGAACGCAGACATCATGGAGATAAACATAAACATAGTCATCGTCGTTCCAAACACAGCAAGAAAGATAGCGAAACTGTTGTAATTAAAGAAGAAAAGAGTGAAAAGAAAAAAAGCAAATCATCCGAGAGAACTGTTGTAGAAGAAGATAGTCATGGAAAGGACGGTCCTAGCAGCGATAAGAGAAATCCTATGAACTTAATCGATGAAGAAGAGGACGTAGAAATGGAGTCAGAAAACAACGTTACCATGTAACCTGATTAAGAACAACAAACTAAAAATGACAGTAAATAAAAGTCTCTTACTGGAGAACTATGAAAGTAAGGACACTGTAGATTGATGGAGCGCTTCCATGAATTCAAAAAAACATTTTAGATTTTACACAATCAACAGGGTTGAATTGGATCTTTTTACTTTTAAAGGACCATCGACTCTATTGGTCTGTGCTTCGATGCATTGTAAATTGTTGTTAATTAATATTGGTCATGGAAGTGTTGCATCTTACAGTACTGGTAGCTGTTAAAATATGTGCATGATAGTATAGCTTTTTATCAAGACCGATAACAGTGAACGATATAAAGGCTTATGTATTGTGGTCCATACTGTAAATAAGTTTCCAAAGTATAATAATAGTCTTTTCTTAGACAAATGAAAATATTTGTTTTATTATTATTACTCAACAGTTACTTAGATTGAACTTACAATCTTGTCAACATAATTGATTGATAAGGCTTTTTAAAAATGTTCTTTTTCTTTGTTTTCCCCCTTATTTTAGTTCTGCTTTAATATGAATTCCTTTTTAAAAAAAATAAATTTTATCACCAGTTTGATTAACCAGCTATTTCATTGAACAATATTTCAGTATGTTCTTGTAGCCAAAAAACAGTTGTCTGTTACTGTCATCATCATTGTTGGTCAACATTTTTTGATGACCTATTTTCTTTTCTCACTTTTCATCATCTAACCTTTGTTAATTTTCTCCTTTTTTTTCACTTTATCCTTTTCTTCATTATTTCTACACTTGAGGGTGCTTGAAGTAATAATAATAATAAATAATAATACGCATCACTTCTATAGCGCCCATATCCATCAAGAAGATGCTCATTGGCGTTGCAACAAGGGGGACACAAATCATGAAAACAATTCATACAATCCAAGACAATCACATAATACAAGTAGAGTGGTTGGATGGATTACTCCTGTCTGGATTTGAATCCTGTTTATGCAACAACAAAAATATTTGAACCTTTCCGAGTTTTCAAGGCTCTGCCCTGGGTATTTACGTGGGACATCTTCAGAGTTATGTTGGAGACTAGGTTCTTGATCCCACCTACATTCATAGGATCAGGCAAGTGGCAAATAGGTTTATACCAAGTTTTATGACAAAAAACAACAGCTGTTGCTGCTGGGATTCGAACCCGGTTCCTTTTGCTTCACAGATCAGAACCATACCTCTAAGCCACTGGGACCCTTGTTAAAGATTTGATTTTAAAAAAAAGAATCTATTTGAAATCAAATACCAACTAGGTAGAGGGACTGACATATTACACGATATGTGTAATGTAACATTGTTACCTGCATCACATTGGTCTCTCTTGGGTATTATGTACTAAGCATGTTTTGAGTTTTAGAGCATAATATATGCTTTTGTTTGGATTATTGTTAAAATAATCATTTTAGTTTCTTTTCAGACAGGTACAGTGGAGCGGTAAGTATTGATGGGTGTATTTTTTTTAACACATTTTTGTTGTTATGTTTTTAAAATACATTTTGAACGGGGATTGTTACCATTCTCCCAATTATTAATCCAAATTACTTTCAGTGTAAAGTACATTCATTGATTTAAAATGTGAATTCTTTGTCTTGGTGGCACAATAGCTGAATACATTTTGCACCACTCAAATTGACAAGACCCACTGTGTGTAGACAGAAATTGATTCTCAGGACTGCAGATAACTCATTGTTATCTCAACCTGGGTTGTTTACTTCGCCTCAGCCAGTGAGAAGATTACTATGCCCACCCACAGGTGCATTCACCACCCTTTGCCCTCTCTTGCCCAGAGGGTAAGCTGGAGACATCCTACATGGTGCAGCTGTATGTTTATATTATCTACAGTGATTCTAGTAACAAATTGCATTGCATGGCTCTTTCAGCAGTGATGTGAGTTAGAGCATTTGCCTTTTTATTACAATCTTTATTTTGTAATGGAAATGACATGAGCATTGGGCTTAAAATGTAAATACGTCAAATTCAGTTCCTCTTTATTCGATGTGTGTGACATTGTGTTTTTTAAGCGTATCTTTGCATTTGCTTCCAGTGTAAATAGAAAGTTTGTTACATAAAATAATTGCTGTCTTTTCTATTTTAATTTTAATATTATTTTTTTTTGGGGGGGGGGGGGGTTGGAATCTTTGATAGGATGTTGCTCGTTGAATAAATACATTTTACTCCCATTGTATTGTGTTAAGTTTGTTTTTCATTGTCAATTCATAATTATAGGTCTGATTCCATAAGGAATCCACAGAGTCAGAGCAATTTAAACTCTGAGAAAGCGAGAAGGAAAAAATCCTCTAAGAAATTCCCTAAAATACCATTACATCTTCATCATAAAGTGGAGCTACATTACCCTTCTATTTTTAGAAGGTTAAGAACGCTGTCATTCGTTGGCCGTGGTTGAAATCAAGAACAGGAACTGAGCAGTCACATCGTCATCCTGCTATAATTTAATATGGCACTGGTAATGATAAATATGGTATCAAGGAAAAAAGGAAAATATGATAGCGATAGTGCCAAAAAATAGCCATAGTAGCGTAGAAAAGTGGTTTGTCAAGGTGGGGGATCGACGGGCAACTCTACAGAGTGGCCTATCTCTGGGGAGGCAGAGTTGCTGTTCACCACAGATGTTGGTTTTGATCCCTGTGTTAATTAATGAAACACTTTTCTTCTTCATGGCCATTTTTTGGTCCCTGTTACTATCACCACCTTTCCCTTCTTTCCTTGACTCAATACCATACAGTGCAATCCCCCAATAACATCTCCGAATAATGACAATCCCCCGATAGCGACATGGATCCCTGGTCCCGTTTTTTTTGCTATATATCAAAATTGAGACGTAGTCTTGGCCAATGAAAACACTTCTTCTCTGAGGGTACCAAGGCTGTGACAACCAGCTAGTAAACCATCTGCTGGCTCTACCAACCCCACCCCCAACACACCGGCCCTTTACAGGGCCCCACCACATCTTCCCAATTGACTAGCCTCACTTGTAACGCCCCCTTTCGCCGCCATTTTGAAAAATTCTGAATAACGACATCCCCCGATAACGACATGATTGTTCGGTCCCGAGCGATGTCATTATCGGGGGATTGCACTGTATATGAGTTGATTATGCAGCATAAATAATAAGCTATTTTCCGGACTCTTTCTTGGAGACCACTAAAAATGGAGAGGTGAAAGAAAATCTGATTTGTTGGTTTACTTCCTTTGACAACAATGACCTGCTTGTTGAAATTCAGCCTTGGACTAAAAATGATACTCTGTAAGGATTATGTGTAGTGCATGTTTGTGTATTGAGCTTGGGCTGATTGCAACTTTACAAGCGGTGGAATCCCTGTTACAGCAGAGTTCGCGCTAATTGAGCACTGCTACTGCTATAGCACAGGTTCTTGCTACTTAAACTTATAGTATAGAGATGTGAAACAGATTTGACTTGTCACCGTTATATCCAAGTTCTTGTTATAACTGAGGCTGTTATAAGTGGACTCAACTGTACTATTTGTTATTGTGCTTCTAAACATTTGTGGCAACATGTAAAACACTAGCTGAAGATCAAACGTGTACAGAATTAAATTAGCAGTCTTAGCTTAAGAAAGTGATTAGAGGTAAAACTTAAAAGTAATCATTGAAATTTAAGATGGGCTGCTACCAAGCATGCCAGCCACTATTAATTATAATAAACAAGTTTGTAACAAACAACATAGAGTTTTTAAATCTTTATTTCATTCTGAAAGTAACTCAATTTTTGACACTGAGTTATTTTAAGACCTTATGCTTAAAAAGACTTGCTTCATAAAGTGTATGAGTAAGAGTTTCAGTTTCTATATAAAATGTTTGCTTTGAAGAACTTATCCTTTATGCTTATTATCCAGTGACAAAACCCTCTGTACTGTCAGTGTCAATTGTAATGTATAATGTATCATAATCATAGAAAAAATAATTGAGGGAAAACTTCCACTGCATTTCATTGCAAATCAAAATTAAACCTACTTTACACATCATAATCTATTGCATAATCTTCAGTTGTTGTTTACCCATTACACTCAGTTTAGCTCTAAAGTGCCTATTAAAAATGTTTACCAAAATTAAAACACCCGGACTCACTTCATACCTTCAGTAGCCACATGACATGTTAAACAAAAATGAAGAGAGTTACCTCCATTATACTGTACTGAAGGAGAGATATTTGCTTTTGTGTAAAAAAAAAAGCATTCTGTACGAACAAGTTCAGAAAATATCATTAGGGGGTCAAGAAGAAGCCATCACAAGTCAAACAAACAGAACTATTTAAATCAGTGTATATACTTTTAGAAAATGGAATTATTTACACATTATTTTTGCAACATGACAAACCTATATATGGAGCTCTAACAACAATGAGCATATATTGACTGATGACCGTGACAGTATTTGATTAAATTATAAAGTTCAAATACTTTTTTTAATGAATGTCCCATCCCATTTCAAACTTCTCATTAATTCTGAAGGAAACTGATAGATATAAAAAAAAGCATAACACTTAACACAAAAAATTTGAAATCATTTTAAATGAACCTGACACATTCAAAGGAAAGTTTTTTGACGATTGGAGATGAAATATTATAAAAATTAAAAAAAATTATACTACTTGTGAAGGGGATAATTGGCCAGATGAAGAGACAATTGATTAATTCACAAAAACAGAAAGATTCCAAAAGACATTCAGACCATGCCAGGCTTGGCATAGAATGGGAGATGGTAGTAATTGTAACTGATGTAATTAAGCAGTCTGGTCTCTACTGCTCGTTTTGATCCTGTAGAGATGTACGCCATCAGCAACTCTTTCCTCTGGTCTTCAGTCAGCTGTTGAAAATCATAAATTAATTGATTATGGTTTTTTTTCAGCAAACAAGAATTAACAACTAAAACAAAAATGTTAATATACAATGCAGTATTCTGTCTGACATTGTTATATGGAAGCAAATTCTGGACCTTAGATAGCAGAGATAAAAGTAAACTGCAAGCCACATGCAGGACAAAACGCATAGACTGCATACTTTTGGACGACAGGTGGGGCTACAAATACAAATAAACAGAAAGAAAACTGAAACCATGATCCTCAATGAAACTCCCCGGCACCCATTAAAGTGAACAACTCAGAATTGCCAACTACTGATAAATTAAAATACCTTGGAAGTATCATCAAACAGAAAGGAGGACATCCAAAGTAGGCTGGGTAACGCCAGGTCTGTTTTCAGGAAC
>JARBEQ010242763.1:0-11831 GCA_030265355.1 Tritonia tetraquetra | reverse complement strand
CACGATCAAAACTATTTTGTACCTTGTGTAAAAATTTCAGCAGTGTACAAACAGTATTGAGAGAGGAGTTTGTATTTTTACCGTCGAAACAACAGCTTTATATATATAGATAACACTTTAACTCTTATTTATACTGAGAGGGAATCTATTTCTGCACATTATGAAAGATTCATTATGAGAGGCAATACAAAAGCCATTAAACCAAATATGATAAATACATAATGTAAACAACTCGGGATTTTTCATTATATAATGACCGTGGACAATTTAAAACTTGTTTCCCCTGAATTGAAGGTTTGAATTCACTTAGACGAGCTACACTTCAGTTTCAAAAAGACTAAGCCAAATTTTGTCGACTCAAACAACAACAAACAAAGGGACATCACTCTCCTATCTTACTATCCACAATTGTTGATTAAACCATTATACATTTCATTAACAAGTCAACATATTGTAATCAAAGCAACCTGAATTTTTTTTAAAAATAATTTTCAAAGCTCTGATCATTGATACAGTTTTCTTTCTAATAGGAAAAATGGAGTAGAGCGTTTAAGGTTATCAGTTTTACACCTCTTTTGACATTCAAAGATAATTTCAGAGATAGGACATCCTTCTTAGAAAGGACTTGGAACCCACACAGCTGAAAAAAAAGCTCTTTATACACTTTTGACCTCATTGCGATTTGAACTGTTCACCTCCAGTTCCATAAGTGCGTGTACTACCACTACACTTTTAAAATAATAAAATGAAGGGATAAATATTGAAAAAGTAGATCGATACATGCATAACTCTCAACAAGGGGAGAATCTTACCATGTATCTCGAGCCTTCTTGGTCTCGGGACATGCACAACACGGCCTCAGTTTGGGTTTTTCTTGGACATCGCCACCAGCCTTCATTGCGTCTTGTTTAGTGGAGGACATATTGATAATTTATCGCTATAAAAAGAAGAAAAAAAATAGATATATGACAAGTTTAACCTCTTTGACAGGCAATCAAACTGAGTAAAATAAAATAAAATGAATATGCATGCTCCATTCTCTCCCTCTACGCTGTGTGTGACCTTTCCCCAACCTTGTCTTTAACCCCTTGAAGACGTAATCAAAAAAATTTCCATTCCCAAAAAATGTACTTAAAATTTTCTTCATTAACATTACTTAACATAGGTCAAGTAAAATATTTTTTGTGACTACGTTTGCATCACAGACCCATAAAACTATACATTTTCTGAAAGAGGGATGAACAAGGAATGCATATATAAACAAAATGAAGGAAATATTGCCTTTCCTGAATATTCTTCATTATCAGTGCCATTGATAGACTCTTCCGATGTTCCACCATCAAATTCTTCATCCGACTATGTCGAGTGACTCATGCCTCGATAAGCTTTTCTGGGAAGCGGGGAAACCATCGGGCGGTGATTGGTGGCCAGATAAAGTTGTGAGCGCTAGCGAAAAAGTGGACTAAACCAAAGCCACGACTGTGGCTCATCGTCCCCAACAGGTTAATGACTCCTGGATGTCAATCTGTCTTTTCCTGGGTTTTAGCAATAGACAGGCTGGTTAATGATGAGGTGTTTCATGTCCCTCTTTTATCATAGAGCTTCTTCTGATAATTTTGTCATGCTGTTCATGTTTTGTCTTTTCTTGTCGGACTTTTTGTTTAACTTGGGCAGCAAAGTTTGAGGTTCAGTTTTGAATAACATCTCTGCTGGACTGTGACTATCTTGTCTTGGTGTGTTTCTGAGTTCCAGAAGGGCTTCATATTGGTCTCCTCCCTCTTTCATCACTCCTTTGAATTTTCACTGCAGACTCAGCAATTCCATTTGTCTGGTTGTCCTGGTGCTGAGGTCACATGGTCAATTATCCATCTTTCTTCAAATTCTCTCTCTGCGGTCCACAGTCAGACACTAGAACTTTAGGGGGGCTATACCTGCTACAACGGGCCTGCCATCCCTAACCAAAGTAAAAACAGGACAATGCTACCCAACAACCAGAACATCAATAGAGAGAAAGTGAAAGAGGGGAAAATATTGTGAAAAAAAAAAGAATATAGGCCTGCTAAAATCGGATCAATTTTGTGATAACTGTTTGGGCTGTCAATGTGGGTAAGTAGTCCAAAAAGTTTGAGTAATAGTCAACAAGGACGATTTAGTCAACAAGGACGAACATCCCTATGAAACAAATCTGTTCCGGCTTTCTCTAAACATTCATTTATTACCCTTTTCTTGTTGCTTTAGAGTTTCCTTTTTTATTACTTCACTTGGATACTGTCTGTATGGAATATTCCAAAATCTGTATCTGTGCAAGACTTCATTGCTTTTAGGATTACAGTAACCTTTGAGTTTGTTGAGGATAGTCTTGGGATCTTCACAGTCTTCATTATCTCCAAATCAAATTTGGTCGAAAACCTCTATTGCTTCAGGACCTGCACAGTGCATAATTATGGCTGTGCGTGTCTTTGGCCCTTTCATTGATGCACTTGAAGCTTCCATGTAGACCTCCATCTGTCTCATTCATTTTCTTTATTGTTCCGCCAGGTTCCCATCACTCAACTTTAGCTTGTAGAAAGTCAAATATTTGCTTCTCTGCCATTGTAGCTGTTCAGAAAAATAACTATGTACGGACTATTTGAAGCGTGTAAGCAATTTCGTTGTTACTTCCCTTTGCTTGATTAATCAACTGGCATTCCCCTTGTTTTTCGTGGGTTATATTCTATCTATAGTAACAACATCGCATTTCAGAACAAAGGATCGAGACACTGTGTTTTAAAACAAAACTTTTCGGACTATTTAACATATTTGAAGGTTTTTTTCCCACTGCCGCCATGTTAATTTAACTTGACATTATGAAGTTAGAAAGTCATTGAACTCAAACTCAAATATTCTTTATTAGAGCAATGACCTTGCACAACTTCTCAGGATACAACCAAACATAAAAAAAGAAACTGCTAAAACATTATGAGAGTGATCTTAGTAGTCTAGTTATAGAGTCGACTAGTAGACTATGGCTAACATTAGAATCTTCAAGATTGACGAAGATAGAGATAGCTGAATATTTCTACTCTGACCACTTGAGAATCTCTCATAATGTCAGGCACTCCAGTGCCGTGCCTGTATCTATAACTTTATGAAAAGCCAAATAAAATAGACTTTTTTGTTTAGGAGTCAATAGACCGGTCTAGCACTGAGCAGGCGCCTCTCGCAACCTCGAATTAGAATTTTACTTTGATAGACCCTACCCTACGATTAAATCTTCACAGACATTCAAAACAGTAGACTAACAACATACCAATCTTATAAGTGACGAAATCGAAAATCTGAATGTCAGTCTCATGTGTTTTGTAAGGCAGAGTTGAAAAGGTCATACACAATGTTTTTATTTAAAAGGAGATGGGCCTTACTTCCCCCTGATTTGAATCGTTCATTGTTTTATATTACACTTATTTTTTTTCTTTTTTTAAACATTAGCTCTCTCAAAATAACATGCTTTTTTCATTTTTTCAAATAAATATATGATCATTATTTCAATAAAAGACTGAGTATGATGAACTTTCTTTTATTTTTTACTTGTTTTATTTCGAAATATTGAGAGCCTACAACACCAAAGCAGACATTGTTATTGTTTACCATCATCTTGAGGAAGCAGCCGTCTATGATGACTGTCTAATTTGATAACAACAACAGTTCTCTTTTAAAAAAGGTATAAAATGACTATCTTTTGCAATTGATAAGTCAATTTAGAACTTCATTGTATTTTTTATTAAGATCTCTTTCATTTCCAACTCAATTGATCTTTCGGTTGCGTGAAGAATAGCCTGCCTGTCAGCCTGTCAATCAAGTCAATTTGGGAATATTTATGTCCAGTGATTGGGTCAGTAAGATGTACAAAAAGGCACCTGTCCATCTCTTGCCCACAAATATAAAGTTTAGATGATTAGTCACACTTTTTTCTACAGAACCCTGTAGTGTTATTGGCAGTTGAAGTGTGTAAGATGGACTGATCAAATCATGGCATAGTTTCACAAACATTGAATTTCAATCAAAATATGGATACAAACAGCCTAGATATTTTGTATGGCAATGAGTTTACCTAATTGATATTATGATGATTATGAATCGTGGTTTCATAATTTTTTTACTTTTTTAAATACATATGACCCCCTTCTTATTGCTTAAAGTAGGATTGCTTCATTTTAATCTAGACTAGATATATGTATCTGGGACGGCTGTCATTATTCAAGCCCCCACTGTAAATAATTCCAATTATTATTCTCAGCCCCCACTGTCAAATTATGTGTCTTGATTCACGAGATGCCATAAAGTGTCATAGACTGATAAAAACCTCGGGATATGTGCTTTTTGATACGATTAGATGGTTAGATATTTGTTGGTAGTTTCCCAACGAAGCGAAGACTACTGAAGTAGATAGATTGTTGGCTCTGCTCACTCCTATTCGGCAATGGTAGAAAACAGAAATCCCCCATTATGAGCGAACAGGCGGAATACCTTGCATGCATCGAGTGATTTAATTATGTTTAGATTGTAGAAATAAGAATTAGATAGACTGTCCTAGAATAAAAAGAAGAGATGGAAGTGAAAATGCATGCCCTGAAAAGGAAAAAGAAATTTGACCCCAATGAGATTCGAATGAAGTAGGATGCACAAGCGGGTCGGAAAGTGAATGAAAATGAATATCGATACTATCGGATACTGAATCTACTGATAGGGGCTGTGAATAATAATTGTGATTATATTCAGTGGCGGCTGTGAATAATCACTTGAACTTATTTTCATATGTTAAAAAGAGTGGATTCTTTCTGAACCAAAGGCCATCCTAAGTCAACATTGAATACCATACCGTAGTTATATTGAATGAATTATATGAAAGTTTTAAGTCAATGTTAAAACATTATCTTCTTACACTTACATTTCTGTAACATGTTTTTATATTCATATCTCATAACACTTGTCAGAATTAATCATTAGAGTCAATTGTTTATAGTATATGTCAATGTTTTATGTCATGAAATTGTTTTTGTAACGCACATTGAGCATTACGCAGTCTTGGTAATGCGCGATATAAATGTTATATATTATTATTATTTATTATTATATTTGCTGCTGAAAAAGAGTAATGCCAAAAATATGATTTCATCAAATTTTGATCAGCCTCTATGTTGGAGAAAAATGTAATCTACTCAACATACTTGGGCAGTAAAAAAGTTGTACACATTTCCAAGCTGTAACTTGAACTGCTCGCGAGTGATCGAGAAGAAGAAGAAGAAGAAGAGAAGAACTGCTCGCCATATGGATCATTGATAAGACAACATCAAACTTTAATGCAACTCTTCACATTGATTGGGATTAGGCTGTCGTCAGCTAGAAAATCAGTGTATGTTTTGGTCACGTTAATATACACAGCTTCAGCGGATATTTAGAAATTGAAAATAGATGATAGACAACTCACTTTAGAACTGATTTTAAAAGAACATGCTAATACTGATAATAGGTAATAATGTTTTCCAATGGCAGATATCATTACATAAAAGAAGACTCATCAAGTTAAATACAACAGGTGGGGAAAAAAACAAATGTGAAAACATAGCATTACTTGATGATTGTAACAAATGAATGAATTTATTTCTTTTTTATAGAAAAAGATAAAACTGTTGCGAATGTGTTGAACATGATCACACAATAAAACTGTTCTGAAAGAAAGTGTTAATCCTGATTGTAGAATCATTTTTTTTTTAATGAAAAAAATTGGGTCAAACGGGGGTTGAACACAGATCAGCAACAATGCTGACCATTACACCACCGGCGCAGTTGAGTAATAGAGAATTTATAACGTATTAATAGCGATATTCTAAGCTTGCACTCTTTCTCACTTTTTTTCGATTTTTAGAAATGTCTATTCATCATTATAAACATCATTAAGGAAATCCTGCAATGAAAATTTGTTGCTGATGTCGAAACAAGCAATGATTTATGTAATGAAATGAATGAAAGTGCAAGGGTGGAAGTGGGGGAAAGTCACAGTGGTCCGGTGAAAAAAGTATGCAATGCGCGTGCCCAATCGCATATATATTTATGATCAGCGAATACACAGTCTGATGCTGTGCATAAAAACGCTACGTTATTATCTTCTTCTTTCTTATCCACTTCCCTTTTACCATTACAGTGTAGGGCCAGTACTTTGAGGCTGGATTTCTGTAGATCAAAATATTAAGCCAAGCAGGTGATCAACCCAGTGTGACCTTTGTGGTAGGACTTCATTTTGTCTGTACAGCACCCTTGCACCCTACTCTTATCAATTCTCAACCTCCAAGGGTTCTTTAAAGTGCACACAGGGCCTCCCAGTTTATCGTCAGTCTCTGATAGGACTAGGTTCTTGATCCCACCTATCTGAATAGGATCAGGGGAGTGGCATATAGGTTTTCACCGAGTTTCAAGGAGAAAAATACCTGACAGGGTCACTGCCGGGAATCAAACCTGGCACATTTGCTTCAGAGGCGAGAACCGTACCTCTGCGCCACTAGGACCCCCTACTAATCACTAATGGTAAATATTTTTTCTATTCTGTCAGGCATAAGTCCGTTACTGATTTGACAAGATGAGCAAAAGTGGCCATCAGCCTCTGCCGCAGTCCGACAGCCTCACCAGCAACATCGATAACACATCTGATTCGGGGCGAATATCTGCATCCCTTATTCATTCAAACTCAGGTCAAGTGGATCACAACAATGGATACTCCACATATTCAGATCCAGAGTTTTCCTCAGGTTCAGAAAATCCTTACAGGGACACGACTGAAAGTGATATCAATATTCGTCACATTCCTCTCGGAGACTTAGTCCCTCGGCCTTGGAAAACATTTGAACAATTAATGATTGCTTCATATGTTAGTGTTATTTTTTTTCTGTTTACCGGCTTGTTGGCAGTTCGATATGCAAGACGCGGTAAGAGACATCAGTCCAAAGGGTTGATGGGAATGGCACAAAAGGACCTAAAACTTGCAGTTTACTTAATTTATGCAAGTCTGGTCTTGGGTTTCATTCTCTTTTTCCTCATCATCCCAATAGCAGCAACTGCTTGAAGTTTAAACTTCAATCTTAAAATGATTAAAAGCCTTTAGCATACAGCTTTTTAAAAATCATGTATCTACACCCAAATGAGATATTTTTGGTAACATATTTGTAATCATAGACACCTTTTTTTTCTCTTTATTTTTAAGTAGACTGTATGTTATGATATAAAGTTATTGTTGGTGACAGAATCATGTATATTTCTTCCTTGTATGATATTTTCTTTGAGACTAAATTTGACTTATTATTGCATGTTTTATAATGATATTATGTGTTCACATGAGGTCAACTCAGTGTACAATATAGTTCCATTTCCAATAGACTTATTGTTGGACCAAGTTTCTTATTAAGGGTTATGAGTGAAAATTATTTATATAATATATTTATTCATCATCACATTCAGAAAAGCAATATTTATATGTCATATTATTATTTATTCTATATAGTCAAGAATATATCATACAATGTCCATTTTTAGTAAATATGATATGAAAAAAACCCAGATAAAAGTTGTTGTAAAAGATAATCCTAGATGTGTCTTAGATTTGTCTTTACTTCTTCAATGAATTGCATAATTTTATGATAGGCATCTATTTGTTTAAAGATATTCTAAAAGATGTGAAGGACCAGATGTCCAAATAGGTTTATGTCAAATATTTGTAGAAATTTGTACTTTTTTTCTTCAATGTTGAAGGTTAAGTGCTGTTTCACATGTTTATTATAAACAGTGATTAACAATTTATGAAAACCTCTTCCCAGCGATAAATGAATTATATTTTATGTCATACATTCCTTAGATCCAGAGCATTCCAGCTCTGTATTTAGCTATTGTATAGCTTTACAGACGTGAAATATTTTAGTCCACGATAGTAGTATCTGGCCATTGAAAACTATTGACATTAGGACACAAAATTGATCTGAATAATGTTTAATTATTAAGTGAGATAGCCATGATTGGTATTATTTCTATGATCTGTAAGCTTGTAGCAATGTCACAACGCTGTATGCATTATATATCAAGTATAAAAAGGCTAGGGTTTAAGTAAATTATCTCAAATTTTCATACAAAGTTATGTGGCTTTTTACTCATATGAGATGTGTTGGAATTTCAAATATAAGTCTTTTGCATTTTATTGTTGTTTTGTTGGTTCTTTTTACGCATTTGCAGCAATATGACATTCATTTTTTCCACTTTTTACATTTATAAAATGCTTTTATCTGATCGATTTGTATTGCAAAAATATGACCCCCGTTTCCCCATACAAATATCGAGTCGCAGAGCCTAGACTAGAACGTTAAACCCCACTTCTGATTTTCAAGTTTTGCTTCCATGATCAGATATGAGACTCAAAGTAACTAAGAAATAAATGTTTTTGAAAAAAGTTGATATAAAATAGATTTGAGGTAATTATTTTACTTCTGAATCTGTTAGACTCCGTTATTCAAAAGTTGGTGCTCCCCTTGCATCCATTTCTTGTCATGAAAATTTCTGTCATAAAAAGTATACAAGCTTTCATTTGGAACACAATAGGCTAAACGTTCATTGTTGCTCGATTGGGGAAACAGGGTTACGTTTGTGCACATTCATAATTATTGTTTTTGTCATATCATGGAATGATGTGTCCATTATATTGTTGTGATAGCTTTGATCTGATTTGGTGAAGGAGAAATTTATATTGTACTATATTAATATGATATTATTCTTGTGAAATTTGGTTGTTTTTTTACACTTCCTCATTGTCATTGTAATTTTATTTTGATACCTTTTCAACTACAGCAATGTTACCATTGCCTCTCATTTTATATATACGCATCCACCAATTTGTTCTGTTTCTTTGAACTAGGCACTGATGATCAGATATTTTTCTTACCTGATGCTATTTTTATCAATACGCTCGAACCTCTTTATAAGTTTACACCACCTCTAGCATACCGCTTGCTTTGAGTCATGCTACCGATCTGACAACATACAGAAACAGTGAAATAATCTCACCATACTGCCATTGGTTTTTAGCAGTTAGTTGTACTCCTTAAATAGATAAAGTAAGTACTTTCACTTACACTTAAAAAAGTGTATAGTTAGTGTTATATGTCAAAGATTTCCACAAAACAACGGATTGCTTTCATTACGTTACGTACTATTAACGCTGTTCAACACTCTTTACATTATTTCAGGCTTTAGTCCGAAACTTGTAACCCCCCTTTGTTCTCCTGAACTTGTTCATTATAATGCCATGCCCTCTATAAATAGCACCGATTTCCTTTTGTCCCAGAGTATGCGGTATAAAGAGGTGAGTATGACTGTACTCATTATTTATCATCTGGTTCCACTTGACACTAAATTATATGAGGGGTCCAGCTGCAAAAGCCACTAAATTCCATTTTTCGTAATGAAGGAGATAACTACCTGTTTCGCCCTAAACATATCGGATCACTCCTTAAACCTTGGACATCTTATTTTTGTAAGAACAATCTTTCCAATAAAAAATAAAAAAAGACTCTCAAAATTGTACAGGAAAGTCAGTTAAGGCAACAAAAAAAGAGGGGATTCAGCAGATGTCAAAATTTGAAATTAAATCCAATTGGCCACTTTCCAAATTAACCATTTTAAAGTGTTAGTGTTTACCTTCTAGGATTCCAACTGTCTATGTTTGTCTGCCATTGAAGTTGGGTTGGGTTTTTTTGTCTGTTTCAAATGGATAAAATCTTTGTTAATGTTTTTGCATCAGAATCCTCAAATCATTTGAAATCAGATTTTTGCTATATGTACCTTTCTTACTTGCTCTTACTTAGATAGTGATTCAAATACTTTTTGTAAGTCATGTCATGAAATATTTACACTTCTCAAATAGAATTAAACTTTCTCAAATAGATAAGATTTGGAAAGTTGATCTTGGTCTTTTTTTTCAAAAAAATAATTAAGGTTTGTGTTAGGTTTTTTTCTCTATGGATTTGAGACAATGTGCAGGCACATCAAATTAGCTTCAATATATATTTATATATATGCTGCTCAAATTCCACTTTTTATTTCTTTGTATGTTTTTCTATTTCAAGTGCATAATCTGTCAAATATTTTTCATAAAGGAGATGAAAAATGTACCATCTTGATTCATCACACAAATTGTTTTTTATTTTTATGATGAATTGTTCCTGAGAAGGTGGGCACATAGTATGATTTTCTTTGTTAAAACAAAAGGCAGCTGAGAGCCTGATTATTATTTGTCACTGTGTTAATCACAATCTTGATTGTAATGGAAACATTTCAAGTTCTGCCTTTACATTGTTACACGCCATCACTCTACGTCTTCCTCCATTTAATCATATGCCAACTTTGCTTGTTCAACAGTTCAACAATTTTTGGGGGTACAAATACTGAATTCTCCCCCACAGATCCTATTAATCACACCCAGAAATCTCCTGCAGTTGAGTTAGAGGTTGTCACTAGGGGGCGTTGTAGCGTAGAGGTGACACATTTGCTTTGCGCGCAGAAGGTCCTGGGTTTAGATTCTAGCAACGATGTGGGGATTTGGTTCTTGCCCTGTGATGGAATCAAGTCCTTTTCGAGATGGCCACCTTTGCTTTGGTATGACCTATGATAAGTTGCTAAAGGTGTGAAACTAACAACTTTACTCGTTATCTCTCATAGTAGTCACATAGTAAATTGGGGGAAATGATGGAAGAAACAATACGCTGAGGTGCCAAATTTATTATCATGATGAATTGATATGTTAAGTTATGAAGTTGCTGATGTGAACTGAAAATACACTCACACAACCCAGTAACCACACCTTAAGGGCCAGGTTTTTAAGTCTAAACATGCAGTACCCTTAACAGGGAGTATTTGGTAGCTATGCATCATTATCACTCGATGACAGGAGACTCACTAACTGAATCCACATTAATTTTTTATCATTGGTCCTATTTTTGTGAAAAATCCCCAACATTTTTTGCTCGGTAAAAAATGTAATATGGTAAATGTTTTTGGGGGGGATGCAGAGTTTGTCATTACATGTTGTCTTTGATATATGACTTGAGGGAAAAAGATATTTCCCTGTAAATATAATAGAATAGATTGACACAACCTTATTTTACCTGTGTATCAATTGTGTATTACAACTATTATAGCACTCATACTCATGACCTCTTTTTAAAATATTCCAATTTGAAGTCTCTATGATTTCCATATTATCAGTGACAGTGTGGTGTATGACGTAAATGCAAATTGACTAGAAGTTACTTTTCCTCTCAATGAAAATGATAAAAATTGATGTTTGACTTCCTTTAACAATGTGTAAATAAATTTTGATTATAGCCTGTTTGTCATTTTGTTAATCTAATGATGTTGATGTATTCATGAAACACAACAAAGTATTCTGTTACTTGTTATCTGAGCATTGTTGTAGCATCCCATCGCCAAAATAGATAGTCTGCAACTCTGAGAGTTTGATAAGATTTGTGTTGTAGGAAGATGAGAAGGGCAGAATAAAAAGAGTGTGAGAGAGAATTTTAGAAGTGAAGGATAGGTTCAGTGAATGAGAGATTATTTTTCACCAGCAGTATTAATATTATTGCATAGAGGGGAAGAACCAGGTGGTTTGCGTGACCCCTTTTGTGGGACGGGGGGTGCTAAACCAGTCCACACTCTTTCCTTTGTCTTCTATCCCCCTCGCCTATCATCCCCGCTCCCATGTAGCTTTCTGTTCTTGTCCTGGAATGAGATGATCTGGTTTTGCTTGGGGTTTGGGT